>JANRMT010062854.1:3442831-3479378 GCA_026402145.1 Polypterus bichir lapradei | reverse complement strand
ATCTATCTATCTATCTATCTATCTATCTATCTATCTATCTATCTATCTATCTATCTATCTATCTATCTATTCACTGCTTCATATAATAGATGCTGTAGGTGCTACTTGGTGAGAAACGCTAAAGTAATTTAATTCTTTGCTAACTTAAAGGGTATAATCTACTTTAGCATTTAAGTAGAACTCAAACTCTTTGGTCCAAACTAGAGAGAGCAATATGGTGACCTATTTATCTATCCATTATTAAACTCATAATCCTGTTAATTGTTGAAGGAAGCCTAATCCAGGTATTAAAAATAATGAATGGTATTACACAAGAAAATCTGCCAGATTTTTACTTTTTCATTTGAATGTTGATCCAAACAGGAAGAAGACTTGCTAAAAATGTATTTCAGCACTGCAGTACTAAATTGCAGAGCCCATCCAGAGAAACATGAAACATAACTTAGTGAATAAATTTATTGAAAATGCTACACAGTTGTAATGATCTCATAAAGCATGCTGTGGGTAATCTGTGCCAAATAAAAAGAGACTGGAAAGAATTTTTCTAGTTTTTAAAAATGACTTCCTAAAGCTATCTGCCAAAATTACTTAAAGTAATTCTGGACAAACACTTGTATTGTAGTTAATTAAAAAGGCCACTGAAGCATAACCTTGCTTGTGGTGAATACCACGGGGCCCTTCCTTTTGTCTATATAATTTTGATTAGGAGGACTGAAAGCTATAAACAGCTTCATGGTTGGCTTGAAATACCCTCTGTTTAAGTAAGAGGTCAGCTGTTTCACTAACATTATACAAAAGACAAGTACTTAAAAATAGCATGAGTGTGTTTACGGAACACCTCCATTCTACAGTTTACTGAATAATTTCATCTTCCCTTGAGTGGTCTGCAAAGGGTTTCAGTTTCCCAGCATAACTTTACAACTAAGATTGCTTCTAAATAGTGTACCTGTGTGTTTATGTACACTATTCAGTGTAATGGAAAGCTGTCTCATCCGAGTTTTAGTTCTTATTCATCATCGTTAGTCTATCCTGTGCATTATTAAGTAATGTAGTTTAAAAAAATAAACAGGACCTAGATATTAACATTATTCTATTGTCAGCCCAATGTTATTTTTATTTCAAGTAGAGCTGGTAACACTTTAGTTTAGGTACTGCAAAAATGCATCTATTACTCATCTACTCTTAAGCAACAAGAAATTAACATACACTTCCTTTGGTCTTCATAACCCTTCTAAAACATCAGTAGATCGGTTATTCATCTTTGTGCAGCGTGGCGTATTGACATGATGGTAAAATTACTCATTAATCTGAAGGATTCACAGCCCTTATACTAAATTTCAAGAGCAATATGTTTCAGTGAAGTCTCCTCAGGCCACTCCAAAGTGAAGATTTGTTATTAGGTAACATTGCAGAGATGAAAAACACTTTACTGATGCTTTGCAAGTGTTACAAAGACCCAAATAAGACTTTATTAAGGTCTTGTTACTTAATGGTAAATGAGCAATAAATGCATTTTTGCAGTACCTCAACTAAATTGTTACTGTAGAGTTTGTTTTAAATATGACAAATATTCCTGTAAGAGCCAGTCTTAAAAAGTCAATGTTAAATTCACATGAGTATCAGCTTAATTTGAATAGAATATCAGCATCACATATTTATGTAGATAATAATGTGTTACTCCCTGTAAGCTAACATGTAACAGAACCATGTTAGCTATTCCTGTAAAAACAAAGTGTTAATTAAGCCAGTTAGGAAATAGTCTCACTGCGAGAAGCATGGATGGACTCTTAGATTAGTTTACAGGTAGAATATTAGCATACAGTTTTCTGTTTGTTTTACAAATGTTTTATAAACATATGAACATTTGGAACTATGACAGTTTAACCGTATATTGATAGAAATGCAACAAGATAAGTAAGCTTTAAACAGAACTTTCTTTAAACAAGAACATTTCCTGTCTTTGGAATATCAGTTTTTTCTCTGTATTTTTGTGTGAACTGTTATGGAATTATTTGAAAGTGCATCGCGCTGTTGCCTGAATTGTTTTAAGAAGTAAGCTAAAGTTGCATAACCTTGGACATTTTGGGAAAAATACAGCTACAGTTCTTATATAAAACTTGATTTTGTGCCTTCCCATATCATAGCTAATTTACAAGTGTCTGAGAAATCCTCTTCTAAAACTGGTAATTTCTTGACTGTTACTATAGAGCTTTGATCAGCTGAGCTCAATAAAAATTTGGCAAGCAATGTGTTTGCTTTGGAGATTAAAGGGTGGATTTGGCGCTTCTCTAATTCAATGTGAATGCATAATAGTAGTATGACCCCCATTTCAAATATTTGTAAATTGCCAGTGGTCTTCAATCTTAGCTGTCCATTTTGATTAAATTTGTCGTGTCTACTGCCCTTACAGATGAAGGAGCACCAAATTTTTCTTGTCAACTTTGCAGTTCTCAGTTTTATGCAAAGTAATGACAAATTTTGCTTCAAGAAGTGTCTACATTTTTGCTGAATAATAAAATGAAATAGAAAGCATGATGTCCCGTTACTTTTCTCTTAAAAGCTGATTATATGGAAAATACAAAAAACACACTTAAATATCATGTGAGACCTAGCAACAAGAAATAGCCTAGCCCAAAACTTAAAATTCAGGTTTCAATATCTGCACAGGCCAAAAGAGACCAAGGTGAAAACAAATAACAAAACAAGGTATTTTAGTTACATTTAAAAGAAGGGAAAAAACAAGAACAAAATGAAAGTGTTCCAAACAAGAACAAAAGATGTCAAAAGAGTTTGAGCAAACCCAGAGATTAACAAAATCAAGTTCACGATCATAAAATCAGATTCCAAATCTTTGTATGCCACCTGCAAAGGCAGATGACCTGCTATTAGTTGGACCTACCGGGACCTAAGGAATCAGTGAGAGTCAATAAAAAGGTGGCAGATGATAAAAAGAGGTGTTTTTATTGAAAGGAGTTACTGAAAAACGTACACAATTCATGGTGTGAAGAGTACTCAAATAATTAATAATAATAATGAAATTCAGCCACAAGATAATACAAGTACGAAATCCCACATGACCTACAAAAATATCCCCCACTGTGCAACCAACAAAAGCAGCAAAATCCTCCGAATCCAGGGGGCTGTTACTCTGCTTATATAGAAAACAAATGGGTAAATAATAAATATCAGCCCTTAATCCATATAAAGGAACGGGCTTTGTATCAGCCTAAACAAATAAAAAATAATTAACCTACTCCAAACACAAGAAAAGCATGAGCCTTACAGCCAACTTCTGAGTCACCAAGAATTCCTTACACTGGCAAGCTCTCCCCTTAAAAATTCATCCCAACTGTAATAAATCAACGACCCTAACCACGGCTATTACTGCCTTTATAAAGAAAAAACACTCCCCTTTCTCTCACTTGGTGAACACTGCACAGAAAAAAATCAAAACACAATAAGAAACAAATAGTTAATTCCTAGTGCTCCAAGACAAAGTGATAACTACACCCAAAACATTATAGCGAAATGGAAATACTGACACATAATAAGGTGTCTTTCCCCAAGCTTATCTTTGTGAGTCCTGCCAGTTCTATGATTAGCCAGAGCACTAGGTTTAAACAATGCCAGCGCACACATATAAACGTGAGATGCTTCAAACAATGGAAAAACATACTCTTCAAGACTGCCTGCCCATCAGGTAAGCTTATAGTTTTGTAATTTTATTCACTGAAAATGCATTGTGTTGTTTTTGACACTCTGAAGGGTCATTCACAGTACTCGTTGTACTTGAGCATGCGATGATTAATGCTTTCTCACATCTATTTAAATTAAAGCCATTCGGCAGACTGACTTTACAGTGTGGTGAGGTTCTCAGCGTCACACAAGTACAAAAGCAGTAGAGATCATTAACCACAAAGTCAAAGTCAAAAATTACAAATTAAAAGGAGAGCCAAACAAACACGCAACAAACATGAGTCAATGCTTGAGTGAGGAACTGCCCTAACTCAGCCGAATATTCAGGCCAGCCAAATATCCTCATCTATAACGGCACGAGGCCCCGCCCCACTAGGCTCTATCTTAAGTGCAATAAGCAGTAAAACAACCTACAATATTTTAAATGTTACATTCATCATGAAAAATATACCAACAAAGGAAAAACATATCCATAGCAATATTTACAAAATAATATTTGAGAAGAAAATTGAAGAAAAAGAAATTGTTTCAAAACACAAAGTCAGAAAATCACAGACCACACCTTTTTCAAAAACTGAATAGCATCACTGCCTTCAAAAGTTTCATAAAGCCTATAATATGCATTTCTCCTGTTCTAGTCTTACAACTTGATTAATATAGGTGAGAGGGGTTGAGGCAACGTTCCTCTAGTTTGCACAGATGACTTGAATTTTAGAGTCACCAGCTTCTTTCAAGGTTACATCTTGCCTGATGAAGGGGTCTTAGCTGCCTTGAAAGCTTGCATTTGTAATCTATTTATTTAGCCAATAAAAGGTGTCATTTCACCCTACTTTCTTCTGTATCAATCTATGGCTAACACAGTACAACACTCTACAGCTTCTTTGAGTAAAACACAAGGAAAAAGTTGGTGTCCCAGGAGAGCTGATCTTTTTGGCATCCATCTAGTACCCAGTGCCACATGATTCTTAATCACAATACCATACTTTAAATACATCATAAGAGAATATACACTGATGAGCCAAAACATTATGAGCTGTCCCATATGAAGCAAAAGATGACGAATATCTTGTAACAATGGTACATGCCAAATGGATAAAGGCACTTATAGTTGATTTATTGAATACAAACGATATGGGCAGGTGTAAATACCTGAGTGACTTTGATAAGGGCCAAATCACTATGACTAGATAGCTGGGTCAGAGCATTTCCAAAACAGCAAGGATTGTGGGGTGCTCAGAGCTAGCCATGGTGAGTACCTGCCAACAGTAGTCTGATTGGGGAAAATGCACAAAATTCTTATAGGGTGTCAGATGACCAAGACTCATGGATGCAAAAGGTTAACAATGGTTATGCTGTCTGGTACAGACCAACAGAAGGGCTACAGGACACAAATCCAAAATAATTTTAATGATGGTTATGGGAGTAATATGTCAAAACACACACTGAAACCCAACCTTCTGCATATGGGATTGTGTAACTGCATGCCAGTCTGAGTACTCATGCTAACCCCTGTCCACTGTCAAAAGCAGTGCTGGAACTGGACTTGGATCAATGGAAGGTCATTTGATTAATGGTCCCATTTTTGTGGACAACCATTTATGTGTGTGTCGTTAACATGGGTGAGAGATTGCACAAGGATACACCGTGGGAAAATGATGATCCAGTGGAGGGTGTATGATGCTTTGGACAAAATTCTGGGCATTAATGTTGGCATCAATTTGACACATCATTGCAGACCAGGTACACACCTTCATGGTAATGGGATTCCCTGATGGAAGTGGCATCTTTCAACAAAGTAATGTGCCAGGAATGTTCTGAGGAACATAATGAAAAATTTAAGGTGTTGAACTGGCTTCCAGATTTCCCAGAGATCACTCCAATCAAGCATTTGTAGGATGTATAGGAAAAAAAAGTCTAATGCACAGCAGCTCCATCTCACTACTTACACAGTTTAGAGGAACTTCTGCTAACATCTCCTGGGGTTGGATACCACAGGACACCTTTAGAAGTCTTGTAGAGTCCATGCCTTGGTGGGGTGGAGCTGTTTTGGGAGCACACAGAGAAGCAACAGCATAAGCACGTGGTCATAATGTTTTAGCTCATCAGTGCATACGGTTTGACTAGAATAAATTAAGACAGAGTGTTGACATTTACAAATAAACTGCTAGATAATGGTGTGTTCTGGCAGACATTCAAAATGTCTGTTACTAGTTGATTGAGTTGTCACAGGTACGATAATTGAGATGACTTGAATCATTCACCTTTGTTAATTGGTTTGACTTTTTCACTCTTCTTTAAAGTGTACTCGAATTGTTCAATTTTGTTCAGTGTTGCCTAGCTTAATGAAAATCTATTTAAATTGTTAATTAGATTAATTTTTAGTAAGGTTTGCTTTTTTCACTTTCATGAATGTATAAATTGTTAATTGATGTTATGGTTGATGATTATTTTAATTTCTCAAAGTTTCCCTTAAAATATTGGTTTAAATAACATCTAGGCAGACAGCTGGGAGTTGATGGAATACATGGGCTTGGGTGGGTTTGATAAGCAGTTGTTGTTAGTTCATTTACAATTACTTTGTATCAGCTTGTATCCTTTTTATTTCAGTGTGTCCTGTCCAGATTTTTCCTAATAAGAAATTGTTTAGAGACTTGGACATTTTACTTTTAAATTAAATAAGTTTGTTTTTAATAGGATGTGTTATGGTGACTGCAGGAAATAATGTTTTGTCTCAGTGAAGGGTTGGAAGCTGGCTATTTATCATGAGAAACTCCAAGTGGTCTGGAGACTGGACACCACAGATTTGGAGTGAGGTCGTGACAAGAGGAAGATGGCAAATTAGAAATGAAAGGACTGGAATCCGTGCGCTCAAAGAAACAAAAAAAAAATCCAAGTCCACACTCTAGGAGCCCTGTGACAGATAATGGGACACGGTTATTTTTAGCTTGTCCATCCTTCTTTATTTCTACAGTTAAATTTCTATCATCTCCCCATATGTCAGGTATCTCATGTGCTGATAGAAGGGACAATTTGACAGTTTTTACAGAACACTATGTGCTTTATTTTCAAGTTCCATTGGTATCATGTTGTGGAATCAGAGAAAAAGAACATAAGCCTACTATAATAAAGAAAGGATAGCAAATTATAGAGCTCATTGCTCTGTTTAAGTTTAGAGATCACTAAGTAGTGTAGTTTTTAACATTTATAGTAGTTTATAGTACTTTTTTGGAACAGATTTATTTTTATTTATTTAATTTGCTGGGCCACACTTTATATTTTCAACACTATGTGCTGTACTGTACTGTTTATCACAGTTTACAGAAACTTAATGCAGCAAACTTTAAAGCTAAAGAAATTGAGATAATTAGCAAAACTTTTTAGAAGTATGTACGCATTGAAGCAATGGAGGTACTTTTGGTCCTCCCACATTATTGAAATCTTTACACAATCACAGACGGTAGTCTTTGTAACACTTATTTTGTCCACTTGTATTTGAGATATGATTCTCTTTAAACAACTACCCAAAAGCTCGTGACTGTAAACAAGTATGGGAAAGCAGACTGCCTCATAAACCAACAGCTTTGTCAGAGGACTTAACTTCCATTTCACCACCATGGACAGCAACCATTTCTATAAAAATGCTTCAAGTGCTTGTATTTGCTGGTTAATCTCACAGTCACCTTTACCCTCATTCCAGCTCTTTCACTTTGGGTCCAGAGGCCACTTTTTGTAGGCCGAACATGGGACCTGGCTAGTCAGACAAGAGTGTGAGTGTGAAACATGAGAAGAAGAAATGCCAGACAATTAAACAACTAGATCAATTAGATAGACGAATGACTTGTTGATTTGTAAAACTGGTTGGTTTAAAAACTTACTGAAGCGCAGTTGTACTCCTGGACATGGGAACCACTGAACTAGTAGCTTGAGTTTACACATGTCAAACATGTAAACAACAAAAAAAAGTAATATAGGATATCAACCACTAACCACAAGCTCTACCATTTTATATCAATACAGATCAACAAAGCTGTTAACTGTATGATAGCCATAATTTACAATAGGAATATTTAGTAATGTTTTCTTTTTAGCTAGATGTGCCACATTGATAATTTTCTGTCTGAGGTTTCAGTCTTTCACCCAGAGTAATTTTTTGCAGGCAAGGTATGAGGTCAGCATGCAAACTGACATTGTTGTAATTCATGTTACTATTTTTCTTTTCTTGGGCTTTTCTGAAAATTTAAAAATGAGCTATACATCTGAGTTTTTCTGACCCAGACAATCTTTTTCTATTTAATTTTGTCTGTTATTTGTTTGGAGTAACATTTTTATAATTCTTTAATGTTATTTTCAATGCCACTTTATTTTTTCAGCAAGTCCCACCATTTTGAGGATTTTGCTCCAATCACTACCATGGTAGTGAATTCCAAAATGCATGCAACTATGCAAAGTTCACGTTTTGCAGCTCTGTTTTATCCCAGATTGAATTTATTTGCAAACGACTTGCTTTCTTTTGTGAGTTTTGGGATAAGACTTTTGTCTTTAACTTTGATTTTTGGTTTACTATTTCTGGTTTTGTTGTTACTCTCTTTGATTTCTAGTTTTGATATTTGTTACTTTTGTACCTTGCTTTTTCTACTGGTTTTTCCTCATTAACATTTATTGGCTTTCATTTTGAAGTCTTTACAAGCACAGGCATAAGATTTGCAGCCACAATACAATTGAATAATCAAACCTTGTCTGTTTTCAATAGAACTGATGTGGCTAGTTATTAAATGTAGTGCAGTAGATGTACAGCTAACAATGTTCTTTATAGGGCAACAGTATAACCTAATCTACTGCACTGAGAAATTAGAGTTTCTCAACCAAACACATTTTAACAGGGCGGAACGGTGGTGCAGTGGTAGTGCTGCTGCCTCACTGTGTAGAGTTTGCATGTGTCTGTGTGGGTTCCTTCTGGGTGGTCCAGTTTCCTCCTACAGTCAAAAAACATGCAGGTTAGGTGGGCTGGTGATACTAAATTGGCTGTAGTGTGTGGTTGGGGTGTGTGTGTCTGCCCTGTGATCAACTGGCACACTGTCCAGGGTTGTTCCTGCCTTGTGTCCTATGGTAGTTGGGTTAGGCTCCAACACCACATCCCCCACCCGACAACATCCCCCCCCCCCCCCCCCCCCAAATCCCCCACCGCCCCGAACTTGTTCAGGACAAAGCAGGTTGTGCTATCAGTGATTGATGCATTTTATTAATAATAATTCTTTACATTTATATAGCACTTTTCTCACTACTCAGAGTGTTTTCATAGTGAGCGGGGAACCACCACTAATGTGTAGAATTCACCTGGATGGCAGCCATTCTGCGCCAATTCACTCACCACACATGGGCTCTTAGGTGGTGAAGGAGTGAGAGAGATAGCCAGTTAGAGACAGGGGATGATTAGGGGGCCAGAATGACATGGAGGGCAATTTAACCTGGACATTGAGATACACCCTACTCTTTATGAAGGATGCTCAGCGATCTTTTATGCCCACAGACAGTCAGGACCTTAGTTTTACATCTCATCCGAAGGATGGCGCCATTTTTACAGCACATAGTCCTTATCACTGCACTGGGACATTGGGTTCCACATTCTGACCACTGAGTAAGTTCTCCCTGCTGGCTTCATCAATACCTCTTCCAGCAGCAAACCAAGCTTTTCCTAGAATACAACACCACTCTACTCATAGAAAGTAAGGACAGGATGTTTGCCTTTTAATCAAGAATCTGGCTTTGATTCTTGCCCTTCATATTATTTACCTTTTTCTTTATTCTAAGGTTTCTCTCATTATTTGTGTCATGGCTCTAGGTCACCTCGGATGGGGCAATATTGTCACTGGAGTTATTATTGTATATAGAGAGTCTTTCCAGTACTTACAAGTTATGTATTAAATGCAATAAATTTAAGAGTAACACAGTTTGGTAGTATATAATTAGTAATTACTTTTTACTTTTCCACTTTCTCACATGGGAAATGCCAAGTAATTCTTTGTAAAAGCTCAGTGACAAAGCAATGCAATCCAGAAGCAACTGTAATTCAAATAAATCACACAGTTCTTCTTCTACTGCTCTTTTTTGTCCTGTTACAAAACTAAAGACATTTTCAAAGTGATGCTTATATCTGTAATAAATATCTTAATTAAGGCATTAAAATGACTTGATTTAATTTAAAACATAAGCATCTAAAATAAACCAAACAAAAGATTACTGAAATTGTCTGTTTTATCAGTTCATACAAAGAAAAGAAAGAGCATAATAAAACAATATCCAGCACCATTGTCTTTAATTAATCATCAACATTATTTTCCATATGTCTCTTGTTCTTCTTATGATCTGATGAATCATTTTGTCACATCGTGATCATAGAAGCAATAAAAAATCATGATGCAGAACAAAAAAAATTAAATTATTAGGAATGAAACCAAGAGTTTATCTAATACAACTAGATACAATATATGTGCAAACCAGCAGCAAGGTAAAGATGAATCCTGTCTTTACCTGAGGCTTTGACAATGCATCCATCACAGTTACACACCATATCAAACCTTTCCACTGGCGTGCACTGAATCTGTCAAAATGATTGAATATTTTGTGTACCCATAGGCAAAGCGGTAGAAAAAAGTCAATAAAATACAATCTTGAATATTAATATTTAAAACAACCTTTCTCCATAAACATTAATTTTAAAATAATTTCTTTCACATATTTTCATCATGCTAATGCATTCTTTCTTTCCCCTTCTGTTTGCCTAAATCAGATGTAAAGTTTTTGAAAGTCACATAAATTAAAACCTGATGGCTCAAAAGCACTGTTCTTAGCTCCTGGTGCCCATCTCCATGGATTTTTTCTCTTGTTACCTTGGTTTTCCTCCCACCTCTCCAAGACGTCCATGCTAGGTTCACTGACAACTCCAAATTCGTCCGGTGTGAGTGCAGGCATTTGTGTCAGTGAGCCTTGTTGTACATGTTTTGGAAAGTTCTGTGGCACATCCAACTTAGAACTGTTCAGCTGTTTCCAGTAGGGGCTCATGTCCATAGAGGGTGAGGAGGACACTGTAGCTGGGGTCTCAAAATTTTCAACTCATGCTGCATGGTAAATTAAGTAGGTACAGAGAAACGGGTCATGGTGCCTTGTGGGTATTTCTTCAATATTTCAAGAATGTGTGGGCAGGTGCTGTTTGTAGGAAAACAAAACTAGATATTCATGCCACGAAAGATTTGTTGAATGAGTGACAAGTTTCTCTTGAAGTATTACTGCCTTTGTAAAAAAAAATCTAGAAGTACTTAAAAACGTCTTATTAGGTTTCTTGATACCCAATTGGATTCTTTTATTACAAAAATTCTTACTCAGTGTTTTGTTTATCCTTTTTCCTTAAAGGTACTTCAAAAAACGTAAATTATTGTTTGTTTATTAACTGACTTATTATCTAATAATATCTAATAAATCTTCTCTTTTCCCCTCAGTTTGGAAATATTTATAATAACATATTCCACAGCTTCCTGCTCAATGCATCTGGGCCTTGGAAATTTAGTACTTTTAATTAATTTCCTTTTCATTAAATTTGTATTTATATTCACACCATTGTGTGCTTCTTCACATGCTAAATCTGTTATCATGTTCTGAGTTTCTGTACAGTAGAGTCTCTCCTGGAGATTTGCTTTACCCATATTACTTGCTTTTTTTCTTCATTTGTTTCCTGCAGTTGTTCCCAGTGTTTCCCTCCTTTGAGGTGCTTAAGATTAGAGGCAGTAGGTTTATTATTTGAAGGACTGTAAAAAAACATGTTTTCCCAGTACCTTTTCTAATTTGTACTGATGTCTTTCCTTTCCTTTCAGGATCATGTTAATAACCGCTGCAATATATTTTAATGGGACTAAGGACTTATTATTAGGAAAGACTTTTGCCGCTTTCTCCTTAGTTCTACACATACTGACTCTGAAAAAAAGTCTCTCAATTTTTCCTAATATTTTAAAAGGACATAAAGGTAATAATAATAATAATGTGCAGCATCCACCTGGATGATGTGACAGCAGCTATTTTTGTGCCAGTACGCTCACCACACATTAGCTGTTAAGTAGTGTGGTGTGGTAGAAGTGGTGAGATTGGTTAGCCAATTAGAGATGGGTGATGATTAGGAGGTCAGAACGACTAGGCTGAGATGGGCAATTTAGCCAGGACATCAGGATACACCCTACTCCTTATGAAAGATACTCAGGAATCTGTTATGAGCACAGAGAGTCATGACCTCGGTTTTACTGAAGGACAGTGCCTTTTTTACAGGACAGTGTCCCCATCACTGTACTGGGGCATTGGAATCCACATTAATACCATAGGGTAAGTGCCCCAGCTGGGTTCGCCAACTTCTCTTCCAGCAGCAACCCAAGCATTTCCTGGGTGGTCTCCCATCCAAGTACTGGCCAGGCCTGAACATGTGGTATGGCTAAATTATTTTGTATCTATTTTATATCTTTTATTTTGTAGTATGATACTTTTGATTAATAACATATTCCCTCAAAGCTCAATCTTCTCCTTTTCCTTAAACTTTTTTCCCTCAAAAGTTTCTGTCTAACGTTTATCTTGATATGTTAATCAGATCACTAGGACAGCATTTTTTCACTTAAGAAATATAGCAAAAGTTAGACCTCTTATATCATTGAAAGATGCTGAGAAATTAGTTCACGCTTTTATTTTAAGTTGACTAGATTACTGTAACGCACTCCTCTCAGGATTACCCAAAAAAGACATAAATCGTTTGCAACTAGAACAGAATGCAGCTGCTAGAATCCTAACTAGGAAAAGAAAATCCGAGCACATCTCTCCAGTTTTGATGTCACTACACTGGTTACCTGTGTCATTCAGAATTGACTTTAAAATACTGCTTATGGTTTACAAAGCCTTAAATAATCTCGCTCCATCATATATTTCGGAATGTCTGACACCTTATATTCCAAATCGTAACCTTAGTGTCTGCTTAGAATTCCAAGAGCTAAACTTAAAAGAAGTGGTGAGGCAACCTGCTGTTATGCACCTAAAATTTGGAATAGCCTGCCAATAGGAATTTGCCAAGCTAATACAGTGGAGCACTTTAAAACACTGCTAAAAACACATTACTTCAACAAGGCTTTCTCATCACTTCATTTTAGTTTAATCCTGATGCTCTGTATATTCAATTAATTATCATTACTATTCATGGTGGCTCCAAAATCTGTAATAACCCCTACTCTCTCTTCTGTTCTTTTCCTGCGCCACCACCTAATCAAAGCACCATGATGTTCCTACATTGACGGATTAAAGGCCAGAAGTCCACATGACCGTCATCATCAAGTCCTTCCATGAGAACCCTGAATAAAATGAGGACTGATCATTTATGTTAGGTAGAATGCCCAGAGGGGGCCGGGCAGTCTCATGGTCTGGAACCCCTGCAGATTTTATTTTTTCTCCAGCCATCTGGAGTTTTCTTGTTTTTTCTGTCCTCCCTGGCCATTGGACCTTACTATTATTCTATGTTAATGAGTTTTGTCTTATTTTAATTCTTATTTATTTTGTCTTTTTTTCTTTCTTTATCATGTAAAGCACTTTGAGCTACATTATTTGTAAAAAAATGTGCTATATAAATAAATTGTTGTTGTTGGTGTTTTGTAATTGCTCCCAATTTCCTTTTTTATAAGCACCACGTTTTATTTACTGATACATTAAAATTTTATCTTGCACTAAGTTTTTTAGTCAGAAATGTTGACGTTATAAATCAGCAAATATTTGTAAAGTCATTGATATATGTAGTAACATTTACTTGTTTCTCATTTCCTCCAGATATTTGCATCCATTCTCTTATTCTTTTTCTTCTATATTTTATTTCTGATTTTTGGTAAGTATGTGTACCAAGAGTAGATATCCCTGTCTCACTCCTCTTTCTATTGTAAGGTCATTTGATAGACAGTTACTTTTGGGTTTATTATAACATTACTTAATCCACTGTATATCCAACATACATCTGTTTGAGAATCACCCACATGCACTCAAACTCCATCACGTCAAAAGTTCTTGTCAAATCAAGGTTTAGAAGACGCATTGGGTGTCATTGATTCAGGGTGTTCAAAATTTTTAATGTGGTTGCCTTTAACTCTCTTCTCAATTTTAAATCCCTATTGTAGGTTTTTGTTGTGGCACACAGATTCTTTTTCAGACAATTATTTGTAATGTGGACATAGTGTTTTCTCAGGGTACCACCACTTCGTGCCACGGTCATCAAGATGTAACCCCAAAATTTGTGCAGTTGACATAATCAGATCACCTCTAAAAAGATTTTCTTTAATTGTTCGCAAAAACAAACACTTTATGCGTGTGTATTTTTGTATTATTTCGATTTCCTGATTTATGAGTTTTGGCTTCTGTTTCTTACTTTTAAATCCTGGTTTATGATTTTTGATTAGAAGTAAGTTAGGTTTGATTACTGGTTAATGTTATGAATTGGGTGTTCCCTCCAAAGAAAAATAAATGAGGTCTCCTAAATATGCCAAACTAAAGCAAAAGCCCCACAAGAAAGGGGAGATCATCATCAGCTGCTGACTTGTGCATAAAAAGGGCAGCAAATAATTTTTATAAATAAGAGATTTATTACAAAAATGTAATTGAAGTTCACAAGTTCAACAGATGACAAAGAGGCAAGAGTTGCGTAAAGGGCAATCTAAAGCAAACAATATCCCAATACATAGTCCAGGATTTAAAATTCAAGAACAGACCAACTAAAATAAAAAAGTGAAAATCCATAAAAGAACTACTGCTAGGCCTTTTCACTCATTTATATGGTCAGAGGGGAGAGCCCAGGGGCTTCATGCATAACGCTGTGTGTAGAATTCACACTAAAACATGTTGTACCAGCAAAAGTGGAAATGTGCGTACGCACAAAAAAATTTAGATGCATAAATCTGTGCATTCGCCAACTTCCACATTCTTCAGTGAATAGTAACACACGTGCACGCACCTGCCACCACCCCCAAACTCCTCCCAGAATTACGCCTCTTTGATTATGCAAATCAATATAAATAGCCCTTAAGCTCAGCGTTCTGTGGAAAGGCAATGGCAAAAGCATGCAGGGAAAATAGAATAATTTCAGCGAATACCAAATGGAGGCAAGGAAAAACGTACTATTTGTTGGTTTAAACAGTGGTGTAAACAACGAAAGGGAGTTGGACGAGTGACATAGAGTGTTGAAAAAACTCGAAAGCTCAAGTTCACAAAGTCACACAGTGTCTGAAATAAAAAAAGAAGCTGTCAGATATCAAAGTCACCGTGAAAAGGCGAGTCGTAGCCCACCGTCTGAGTGTCATATGAAAGCTTTTTAGGGTACAGAGAAAAACAAAATAGGGACACAGTGAGAAAAAAGCTCGAAATGTCAACTTTAATCTTGAAATTTCCACTTTAATAACGTAGTTTATTTTGTCATTAAAGTAGAACTAAATCTTTAAATCATTTAATTTACTAGTTTCTCAAATACCATCATAACTAAAGTAGCATGCTAAATGCTTTGTATTGTATGTGATCTTCTATGTGTGTGAATCACTACGTGCTTTTTAAACGGGCTTTCTCTTCCTCCAACAGGACACAGAATCCATTAAATTTGTGATATTACAGCTCTCTGACTAATTAAAATACTAAGATGTATACTTAGTATCATTTTCATGATGATAGGAGTTAAAGCATGTTATTAAACATGGGAACACGGTGGTGCAGTAATAGTGACGAGCTGGCATCCTGTCCAGAGATTGTTCCTGCCACCCCACAAGATGCCTGCTGCACCGTGTGCGACCTTCGATGAAATAATTTATTGCAGCAGTACTGTCTCTTTCAAACGTACTAACCCCCATTCCTGCCCTGCCTTTTCTTTTTCCAAGTAACCAATCGCCACACAATCAGCTCTGTAATAGATGTTAAGCCATCTGTAAGCTTAGAACGCTGATTCTTCATAACTTTTAAGGAACATTGAACTATCTTCGTAGTACATGTTTAATTATTCTATCCATCTATCCAACCAGGGTCACGCCAGTCCCAGCAAGCATACAGTGCGAGGCAGGAACAATCTCTGAACGGCGCACCAGATTGTCGCACGTCACATGTCTTCACTTGTTTAATTATTAACAATATAAATTGTTTAAATGATGTTTACATTTTATCTGTATAATGTAATAAACATATTTTGCTGCATTTCATCCTAAAAATGATATCGTCATCATATGTAAATATGTTTTTTATAAAGTGGCTCAGGTTGTGCAATATTATAACTGTATCGCAAGTTTACAGTGAGGTAACTGTACTTATAAGTACAAACAGTTCTACAAGGAGCACTTGGGATGAAACTGTTTCTGAACCGCAAGGTCCATACAGGAAAGGCTCTGAAGCATTTGCTGTTTGACTGTGTGCATGGCTGAGGCAGCGTATGCTTGATGCTGTATACCGATAATTCCATTTTCGATCAACTGCTGTAGAGCTGTGATTCCACACTCAGATACAGTGATATAAATACTCCAAGTGGTGCATTGAGAGAAACAACACTAAAGCAGCTATGGTATTAGGAATAGTTTGGCCATTCTCTGGACCATTATATTGTTACAGGTTAATTACAATCACATGCCTTAAACTAATCAACAATATGCTGTTTATTTCAGTGTATATGATAAAGCCGCGTCAGGAATGTGGATCTAAAAAAGAAAGGGACACCACACTAGAACAAAACCACTGCTTTGATGCTGGGTGCCGCCGATTTGCAAAACCAAGTGGAGAACTTGCGTATGCCAAGTATTTAGCTGGCGTGAAAATCTGCGTGGCTTTATGGCAAGTTTAGTTTGTACATCGCGATGTGAGCATGGAAATGGGCTTATGCACCATTTTTGTGCGTACACACCATTTATACATGAGGCACCAGGAGAGGTAGGTAAATTTGAAGATACAGTATAAAATTAACCAAAAGTAAAAAGAATAGATAGAAGTAAAACAAATATTCCATAAATAAATATAATAATAATAATAATAATAATAATAATATAATAAATGATATAAAGTAAATAAAAATTTATAAAATATATAACAATAAAAATATAATAATAAAATAACAATAAAAACACCAATTAAACATCAAAACAAATGTTAATGCAGTTTCGAGTTTCTGTCTTGTTTATCATTTCCTCTCTGGATCATTTCTATTCATTCTATTAGCCTTTCCTAGTGCAAAGCATAACATAGGGAGACATATGGATGGATCTGTCTTCCTTATATTTGAATACCTCTCTTACTAATTTTAGATTACAGAACATATTTCTTTCCAGTACTGCACATGTCTAATTGGCATTATAAATCAGCATTATTTCCTCTCATGTTTGCCACTATCTTGCTTCAAATTTTATAATCTGTAGAGATCAGCATAATGGGCCTAGTGCACTTTAATGCAAGCAAACAAGTCCAGCTTGTACGGTGGTGGCTTGGAAGAAGTGGCAGAGGGTGTTGAGGTGGACAGTGTTCATTTGGGTTTATTGTTTCTCCTTCAGGTCAGAAACTTCTGAATGGTTGAGGAAATTATTTTGCCATTTGTAAGGCAGGTTAATGTAAATTGTAACGACCTTAAGATAAATGTAATACCAAGCCAAAAGTTGTTACTAGTCAGTCCCATTGATGGAATCACTAAACAGAAATCAAAGTCAAAAACAAAGCAAGGGGTCTAATACCAGAAACCTCAAAAGAAAGCAAGCTAAAATGATGAAAGGTTTGTTTTGAAATATCCACTGTTTTGGATGATCAGAACATGCATAGCAACAACCCTTTAAATTGAGAATGTGTCAGAGGTGGTAGAGGGGAGTGGGGGTGCTAATCAAAGGAAACACAGGAGAAGATTGCAAGTAAGGCGAAGAAAATCACATTTCATTGATGTTATGATTTGCATTTTTTTAAAGTTTTTTTCTGTATGTTTCTGGCTTGCTGTGGAATTTTGATGATGCAAAGAACACATTTTCACCATCTTTGAACTATTTGAAAACATTAAAACTGGTTTACATTTTATCAAGGATATCACCTTTTAGGGAACTGTTTTGTTTACAGTTTCTAATTGTGTCCCATAGTTTATTGAGAAAACTCAGTGTGACATCTTAGTTTTCTAATTTGTATATTGTTCCCAAAACACAGAATCTGGGTAATAACTGTTCACGTAATTAGCCCAGGAGTCCGATTAAAAACAGAAGCTGGTTGGATCAAAAACCTGCAGCCACAAGCGGTCCCCAGGACCGACTTTGAGAACCCATGGTTCAGTTTTTTCTTTAAGATAAGATATCCAATTATAACAAAGGCTATTCCATGGCAAAGGATATCTACAAATGATTTATTGTGACTAGACACTGTAACTTCATTATATTTTAAAGTATTCTGCTTGACAAATGTATCAAAATATGTGCTCACTAGTAAATAAAATGAAAAATGGATCATTTATATTATTATTTACATAGTACTTATTTGTGTTTATTATCTTATCTGTCATATCATATGCAAAAAAACATGGCTTTGAAGTTGATTCAGAAATGGATGGATGAGTGTTTTTCAGTACAGAAAATCCAAAAAGATATGTAACAGCGTTTAGTGTTCCTATCATTTTCACTTTCTGCTCTGAAGTGGCAAAAGGCCTTTTTCAAGCTAAGCTTAAAAGTACAGCTGGTGAGATAAGCTTTTTTTTGTAATGCAGCTATATTTAGCTTGACCCTCCAGTTTAATCTCTCACCTTAAGAACTGCATTCTTCATTGAGAGAAGCTGGATTTCAATCAGACTAAAGGTCTCTATTTGTCATTGTGAAATCAGTAAACAAAATGGCAAGCAGAAGTCTAATCTTCTAAAAAAGAAACCAGTCATCACAAAGTGATTATTTTCATCATATAATATATCAAGATCGCAAATCAAACTTAACACAGTACAGAACTTATATAATGTTGCTTTTGGAAAATATAAATATGAATTATAATTAAATGATAAATATAACTACAAAATAAAAATGCAAATAGCTCTCATCTGAGAAAAGCAAAAGACTGAAAGCTGCAGCATAAATTTAGAAAAAAACTGAAGACACATCATATTTTTAATATGTTGCCAATTTATCACATCTGCTTCCACAAAGTAGCACCTTACAATGAACAAATAAGGATTATCAACACTCTCCACATGAGCTTTCTGTCACACTACATAAGGGAAAGGAACAGCGGCGCTTCTCCATTAAGAACCAGAGAGGATCGGCCACACCAGAAGCTCATCAGATGTTGTTGTGCAAAATAAGTAACAGACATTCCTTGGTAATTAATCTTATTATTAAAATGTTTATAAAAACCCTCAAGTTTGTCTTCTTAGTAAGTGTTTTACACTTTTTTTTTATCATATTTCAATATAACCTATTGCTTTTTTAAGTACTTGTATGTGGCATTGCCTTTATGCTTGGTGCTGTAAGCCTAGTTCTTGCTACTGGGGTCAGTGCTCCTGTAACCCTGGGAACTTGCAAGACAATTCCATCATTCCATGCAGCTGCTCGAACTGCATCAATGCAATCAGTCTGCCCAGTATTACAATATTCTTGAATTAAATACTATTACATTAGAAAAGACATGAATAAGACATGAATCAGAAAAAAATATGTATATTTTATTTAAGGTGATATGGGATATTTATGGCACAAGAAAATAGAAAATCTTTGAAGACATTCATCAATTTCCTGAACCTTTTTTAATTTGCAGGGCTGCATTCTACCATGATGTTTAGTGGTAAAGCATGCTGGGTTTGAATCCCACACTCAGTCATTTTGTGTGTAGAATTTTCACGTTTTCTACCAAAAGTTTATGGCTTTCCACTGGCTATTCCAATTTTCCTCCCAATGTGCTGATTAAGCTCACTGGTGACTCTAAATTGACCTCAGTGTAAGTGGACACATGTGTGAGTGGACCCTGCAAAAGTCTGCTAAAATGTTATGTTTTCTTCACAGGTCTGTACAGAGGCAGACCCTATCCAGGCAATATTAGTGATAAATGGGATAGGCAGCACAACTGGGCAGGAGATCCCTTACCTGGACAGGAGCACTTTGGAGGCACAAGAAGGAAGGCAAGAATTGCCTTGCCTCAGCTAGTAGATAGGCAGGAGATGCTAGTGTGGAAGTGGATACACTGGAAGAATATCCAGCCATGAGACCAGTGTAATGGAAAGACAGGGGATGACAAACTGGCAGGGCTACTTGAGCCCCCGACATGCTAGGTAGCAGCATTCTGGGGCAACATTACTTCTATAGACACCTGCAAGGCATGCTGGGCACTGTAGTCCCACAGGGCAGCATTGTTGGATTTCGTGGGTGCCACCAGGGGGGTGCTGCAGGAATCCATGATGCGTACTTTGTGGTGCTTCCGTCTGACCCGGAATTGCTTCCAACAGGCTATGTCCTACCACCAGAAGTACTCCATGGTTTAAGGTAAAAGAAGCTGCTCCACCGTGTCATGGCCTGGAATCCCTGCAGAATTTGTTTTTTCTCCAGCCACCTGGAGATTTTTTTTTTCTGTCCCCCCTGGCCATCAGACCTTAGTTTTATTCTGTGTTAATTAGTATTGCCTAATTTTATTTTTATATTTTGTCTTTTTTCTCTTTCTTCATCCTGTAAAGCACTTTGAGCTACATCATTTGTGTGAAAATTTGCTATATAAATAAATGTTGTTGTTGTTGTTGTTATACAGCTGAGCTGGAGTTAAGTGGAAGAAAAGAAAAGTGAGAAGAAGAGAGTTGTAATCATGTTTAATAATTAAATGAAGCCTTTTGTTAAGGTGTTTTATTAAAATAAACCTTTTATTTGAACTCAGGACTTGCGTCATTGTGGTTGTATCTGTGATTTGGGACGCTGCAACGTCCCCTACTGGTCACACAAGATACAGCTAAACCTGAATATTTTAAAAAATGATAATTGTACATTTAAGATTATACTCCTTAATATGTTGTCATTATACCATTTTTTGCATAGTTATCTGCAGTACATAGGGTCATAGGAAGATAGTAAATATCCTGGTAGCGTCAGGTGCAAACAGAAATCAACCTAGAACAGAGCAGGAGTGCTTGTTGGTTGGACCCAACAGCAGTTTAGAGTCATCAACCAACCTAACTCTCATGTCTTTGAAATTTGGAAGAAAGAAAAAGAGTCATGGAGAAAGCCCACACCAACATGGGGAGAACATACAACTCCATACAGACGATGTCCCAGCTAGGAATCCAACCTACAACTCTGAGCCTGTGAGGCAACAGTTCTAGCTACTGTGTCATCATGTCATTAATTGTTATATATTTTGCTTAATTTATTACACAAAAATAAATCACACTATGTAAAAAGTAAATCATCAGCACATTCATTCATTCATTATTTATTTTTTTACCCCAGCTTAAAACACAGCAGGGATTATTTCTAAACCATGGGTCTTATCTCTGTCACATGCAGTATATAGACACATACATTAAAATAAATTCATATATAAATTGCCAGTAACCTTCAAATCTAATGTTAAGATTAACCTAAAATTCTCTTTACACAGCAAAGCCTCTGGAGATGAGCTCCAGTTTTTTGTTAACAACTCAGCGCACTGCCATAGTATCCCTTAAAAAACATAAGTTCTGGCAGCCTCCAGAGTTTAATAGCTTATTCATGTCCCTTGTTGCCTATGAAACGGATGTGTTCCAATAAAAATCTGCCTTTTCAGCTGTACAAACAAACCACAAAATGAGGAGACAAGATGTATTGTTTTCATTACTCTGCTTAAAAAATTACTTCCACAAAGCAAATAGCCCAGAGCAATACAAATTTTCTAATTCTGGTCTCATAAAAGCTGCAAGCATAAAAGACTTAGAACCATAAAAAAACTAAAATTTTAATTAAAGTATAAAAAGTACTGACTGGAATGGTGCGTTCTATTTTAATAACCAGGAGCCCAGATAGAGCAGATTTGTAATGCTTCTTATACCTTTAATCCTCTTTTTGGCTAAGCAAATGAGGAATGACTAAACCACAAAATCATTTGTACTCTGCAGTCTTACTGACAAAGAATAATGTTTGTCTCTTAAGTGTGTGTTTTCACACAAGCGTTGATGCAAAAGCAAAGCATAAAGCACATATTTTTACTGGGTTAAGCCTAACAAGTACTGATTGATTTCACCATTCACTCACTACCGGATTAGGTTTTTCCAGGTTAGGCTCTTCTTTTCATTTTACAAATTAAATTTAATGCAATGGCAGAAATAAAAAGACATGTCAATATTAAGAGTATTACTGGTTCTGGAAAGAACAAAATAGGGCAGCACTTTGCAGCTCATTTCAAACATGATTGATTCTAACAGCTGACAACAAAATAGCCACATAGCTAAAATAAATCAAAATGTGAAATTGTCTTAAATAATATTCTGGCTGCATTTACTCAGTGTCTACAAGTGAAATCCCTCAGTGCTAAGCTCTAGTTCCAGAATAATAAAATCACATAATTAAAGTAAATTGTGTGCACAGATATTGAGAAAATTCTTCTTTAATTAACATATTTAATTAGAATATAATATATTGTCTGCGGTGGGCTGGCGCCCTGCCCGGGGTTTCTTTCCTGCCTTGCACCCTGTGTTGGGTGGGATTGGCTCCAGCAGACCCCCGTGACCCTGTAGTTAGGATAGAGCGGGTGGGATAATGGATGGATGGATGGATAATATATTGTCATGCATTAACGTCCACCTTCCTGGTTCTAATGAGGTAATTAATGCCACCCTAGAACAAGAGGGGGCACTGATGCTAATATAATCTTCTCCTTCCTCCTCCATAGCCAAGAAAAAGCACCCAAGAGTGACAAATGACCCTGACCCTGCCCTTGCCAGAGAAAAATCTTGCCCCTTTCAGTCCCTGCCATATAAAGCCAGCCCATTCCTGGAAGGAGGCATCAGATGCTAAGCTGACTAACAAAGAGGACAGAACTTCACTGCCAACCACAATGTTTGCTGTTGAGGGAGTCTTTTTTATGTTTGAGTAGATATTGGCTGTATTTTGAGCATATACAGTAATTACGGTTAATAGTACTTAATATAGGATGCTATCTTTGCAATAACACAGTTCATGAAATTTCATCCCTGCTGGATATTCCACGGTCAACTGTAAGTGATATTATTGGCAAGGGGAAGCATTTAGGAAAAACAGCAACTCAGCCACATAGTACAAGACCACATAAAATCACAGCGTGGGGTCAACGGCTGCTAAAGTGAATGATTCGTAAAAGTCACCAACGCTGTGCTGACTCCATAGCTAAAGGGTTCCAAACTTCCATTGGAATTAATGCAAGCACAAAAACTGTGCAGTGGGAGCTTCATGAAATGGGTTTCCATGGCTGAGCAGCTGCATGTAAGCCTCATGTCACCAATTCCAATGCCAAGTGTCAGGTGGAGTGGTGGAAACATGTTCTATGGCATGACAAATCACATTTTTTTGTTTGGCAGTCAGATGGGTGAGTCTGGGATTGGCAGATGCCAGGAGAATGTTACCTGCCTGACTGCATTATGCCAACAGTGAAGTCTGGGGGAGGAATGATAATGATGTGGGTCTCTTTTTCAGGGTCTGGGCTAGGCCCCTTACTTCCAGTGAAGGGTAATCTTTATGCTACAGAATACCAAGACATTTTGGACAATGAGATGCTTCCATCTTTGTGGAAACAGTTTGGGGAAGTCCGTTTTCTATTCCAGCATGACTGTGCCCCAGTGCACAAAGCAAGGTCCATGAATACATGGTTGGATGACTTCCTGGTAAATCGGTCGAGTCTGAGTTAAGATGGCAGAGGTTCCTGTTAAGATGGGAGAATGAGGCAGATACAGATGGGTTGACCCCAGAAGTGACATCATAGACAGCAGCATGTCAAATTTCCTTTCTGCAGAGGGGAAAGAAGAAGAGATACCATTATTGCTTAGCGCCCTCGGGTGGCCTGGGGTAATATTGTCATTATCCAAGCCTGTAAGTTTTTCCCCAAGCGCATGCATATGACAACAGACAAAATATAAAACATAGAAAAGGCTGGTTGTTTATTTGCTGTTTAGATTTCTAATTTATCTATGCATAGATAAGTAATTTTACAATACCAAGTCTTTAAAGGTGCTGTTCAATGTTGTGTGGAGTTGCAGCTTTTGTTGGTGCTCCAGATTCAAGTGGATTATTCTTCTTGCGTTGCAGTGCACTCTTTCTTTCTCTTTGTTACCAGATCATTTGTGGTATGCTGTGCTTTTTCTCAGCTCACTTTCTGCTGTATCTTCTGCCAATTTATAGGGAAAAGCATTACTCTTTCTGACACAAGAGTTTAGATGTTGAAGTTCTCAGTCTTCTGAGTCGACTGGCACAGTGCTTAGCTTGGCAGAGTGGATCTCAGCCTCCTGGTCCACAAAGAGAATATATTATCACCTTTCAGATCCCCGAAGAGAGAGCGGCTCATCAGCTATTTAGTTTCAGTTGAGCAGATTTCAGAGAGGGGTCATTTTGGAGAATGTGCTCAGGAGTGACCCCAGCGTTCCCTCAGAATTTCCCCAGATAATCTCCAAAAGGGGTGTGTGTAACTAGTTTATGAAGGAAGGTGGAAGGAAGGTTAAAGTCACTTCCAGTTATACAATTGGTTTCTTCTCATAGGTGAGTGAATAATAGGTCTTTGTTCTTGCTTGAGTTCATTTTGTGCCTTCTGACCTGGAAGAGTCTCTCTAAAGATATCACTTCACTTCTCATTTACACCTTTGCTATCAGCTGAAATACAGACAAAGAGTTCAGTCCCTTACTGTGGAATATAAGTGGGGGAAGATAGAGCTGGATGTCTGCATCTCTTTTAAATCTTCCTACCAGGCCTGGTGTGCCACTAAATCCTAGCAGAATATACTATAGATAATGTAAAGAACAATAGGAACAAGGGTTCAAAAAATAAAAAGAAGAAAAACGTAAATAAACTGTCTTTGCCATAGCTTTGCAGTGATATAGTCTGTCTCTGTAATATGGGAGCTCTGTCTCCTTCTGACTCTAGTTCAATAGTGAGTTGTGTGTGATGGGTTGTCATAGGGATTTTCTGCAGCAAGACATAAGAGACGTTATGTGTTGTCCTGGCATTGCCCCTTAGAACTGCGGATGAAAAAAAAAGACAGCAACAGAGCCCCCTCTCGTATTAAGAAGGAATCACTTACCTCACAGGAGCTGTGCAGGGGACTCCTAAGTGTATGTGCATGCCTATATATATATATATATATATATATATATATACAGTATATATATTCCCTCCAGCACCAACACAAGTCCCACGTTCAAGAACGTGAATTTTATTTTTATAATACCTTTGCAAAGTATAACTTATAAGGAAATGTGGCATAGTGGTTAAGGCTTTGGACTGTAATAGTGATGGGAGATATAGCTCTTTTCAAAGATTCGTCTCATTTGGCTTGGCACCCTTAGAAGAGCCAGCTCTTACAGCTCCCAAATGGCTCTTCATTTAGTATCACTAGGATCCTTCTATTTTAGCCTAATTTAATAATTATGAATGGTTTGTGTGTTAATACGCAATTTTTTATTCAGTGTTTTCATAAAAGCCTTATTTTTATGCATTTTTTTCGTTCCAAAAAAAATACACAGTTACTATTGTTTAAGGGTTTAAGGCCTGGACAAAAGTTTAAATCCTTTGTCCTCCACAATGGAAAATGGCTGAAAATCAATAGCTATCATTTCAGCCAGCTCCTCAACAACACTTATCTGTTTGGCTGAGGTCATTTGTTTTGGAATAAATGTGCTTATGTTGGTTTGAGTTGCAGAAGGCTGTGATATATACGTGCAGTTTTCGGCAAGACAGTGGATGCTGCAGCAGAAGTACTTGGCTCAAAACAGGACACTTTTTCAGTGTCAGTGGATGGCAGCTGGAGCAGAGAGGGCAAGCTCTCCTCCAGCTGCACGGATGGGTGAGCGGTTCTTAGACGGGTGGGCAGGTTTGTTGTTGACCCTTGTCACAAAAACGATGATAAGACATTGAGAAGGTTTGGGCAGCCACCCATATAATTGTTCCCAGCTGCAAAACTGATACAAAAACAAAGACATGTTTATTCAACTGAGTCCAAAACAGAACTGATTCTCTGGAGACAAGATGGCGGCTTTAAAGGCCAGTAAAGGAAGTGATGTCATCAATACCGGAACCGGAAGTGACATCATTGGCTGCCCCAGAGCCGGGCAGGATTTTCCTAGAATGGTCTGCAAAAGATGGAGGGAAAATTAGTGCACTTCACCACCCCCTGGTCTGGCATGGAATCACATGTATTCAAGCTCTTTAGTTGTCTCCTAAACACATGTATGTGACACCCTGCTCTGACGGATATTTTCATTTTACAAATTCAGCTTTGCAGTCTCCAGTATCATTGAAATGCAGCCAGATGCTGCTTCTTTTTCACTTTTTGCTCATTTCTTCACTTTTTCCTAACGCACTTGCATTTAAATCCGGCTCCCCATCTCTCTGTCACTCAGTATACCTGGCCTGTACCACTACACTCGCTGTCTTCGTAGAGTCTGGCCCCCTTCCGTCTTTCACATGATGGTATGATCCTAGATTTTCTTTGCATGTGATTGACTGCATGGTGTGCCCATCAAAATAAAGTCCCGCCCTTGCCTGCAGTGGCTGAAGATTCGGATCGCCCTGACAGGAGCCGGCTCTTCTGACTCGCTACACAGAATCGGCTCTTACAGCCGGCTTGTTGGCAAACGACACATCACTAGACTGTAAACCCTGAGGCTGGGGGTTGAAATCCTGCCTCTTACACTGTGTGACCTTGAGCAAGTCACTTCACCTGCCTGTGCTCCAACTGGAAAAAGAAAAGAAATGTAAACGTTGTAATCCGCCTTGGATCATAATTCGCCTTGCATTAGCCAAATAAGTAAATAATAAAAAAAAATGTCTTTCTTTCATTAATGGTGTCACCCAAGAGCAATTCTTTTCTTTCCCTCTTTTTCTTTTTCTTCCACTCTTCCCCCCAACTGTGACTCCCTGAGGTGAGGTCTGCATCTTCCCCTGGTGGCACGTATGGAGCCATGCATGACTGTCTAATGGGATGGTAATTCCCAGCCTGTCTTGTGGGTATCCACAGCCCAGGGAGACTACCAACTATTATATCAGGGGAACAAATAGTCAATGTAAGTGATCTCCCCTGTCCTTCTGTTAAACTGGCCTCCTGGCCAGGTAAGGTGCTTTGAATCATCCTGGCTGGAATGCCAGCCCGCATTTGGTGTTCATGACAATGTAAATATAAAGTATATATACACTACCAGCCAGAACTTTTAGAACACCCATATTTTCCTAGTTATACAAAAAGGGATTCTCAGGGAGCAAGTAATTAGCTAACAACTTACAGCTTTTCTGCAGTAATGGAAGTTAATTAATAGTTGATGCAAAGAATTTGTACAGGTGTCCCAACTTTTGTTGATTAATTTTTAAATACTCTGCCTGTATAAAGCCAGTGTTGGAACAAACTGTTTGTATGCCATCAAAAGTACTATTTAGACAATATTGCTATCATAATGGCAAGAAAAAGGCAATTAGCAAAGCAAGACAGACAGACCATTATAACCTTCAAAAGTAAGGTCATTGCTTTAGAGAAATTGCAAAGAGAGCCGAGGTGTCAGTGAATACAGTTTTATACACCATCAAAAGGAACTTGGAAACTGGAGGACTCTTTAACAGCAGCTGGTCTGGCAGACCCAAAGCCACAGCAGAATCAGAAGACAAGTCTTTGAGACTTAGCAGCTTGCATGTTAGGCAATACCAGTAATCACTTTTGGCTTACCTTGACAGATCTTGAACCCTGTCGGGGTGGCTTATCTACTTGCCCACTTCATTGTTCCTTGGCACAAACACTAAACCCATTTATAACCTCCTGTTTGTCTTTCATGTCTTTTCCTCCTGAAATTCAAACCACCACGATCTCTAAAATCAATCAAGATCAATCTTTGTAGCATTCTTAACTCCATCGCAAGGTCACTTCTCTTTTAGCCCCACACATGCTCAGTGGGCTTGTCCTTCTCCACCAGAGCTACCATTCTAGAACTGTTTGTGCCATCCTGCATCAATAAATCTTTAGGTGTTCATAAAAGGTCAATGCTATCTGCATTGAAGACAGGATTCTTGACCAATGAATGAAGAGCAGACCTTCAAAAGCAAAAGCAGAGTATTATGGGAAAGCATCTTTTCTGTTCATCTTGCACACTGAGCCATCTGGAAGTAAGTATTAATTATATTTTAGCAAGAATGCATACATTTTGCATGTTTTATGCTTAAAGACATGTGAATTACGCAACACAAGCTACAAATGATTTTTTTTCTCTTTCCATGAACTTTTTTCACATTGTTTGCCATTTTTCAGCATTGGTTACTATTGGGTTCCATTCAAAAGAATATTTGCCATGTCCTTTCTCCATGAAAATATGAGATTCATTTTGTTTTTTTGGGTGGAGTATTCATTTAAGAATTACCTGTTTGGAAATAAGTTCACTTTTTATTGATTTACTTATTTTATTTTGTGGGTGTGATGCCCAGTAATTAAAGTGCTGGAATGTAAACCTCAGGGATTCACTGACACTGACCTTCAGTTAGTCACTCTATAGCTGTCAGTGTTCACATTGTCTAAAATGTATGTAAGCAATTGTACAGCCGTTAGCGATTTTGTGTGCAATGGAAAAGTGCTATAAATAAATTAAATCGTTTTTATTGAATTACCTGTGAGGCATTTGATCTGTGAAAAAGGTATGAGAAGCTGTGAGTTGGGAAAATGTACCTTCTTTAAGATATGTAGGTATTTTTACAGTTAGGAAAAGGAGCATTTACTAAACTTTTCTAATTTGCAAGCCTTTACTAATTTGTTTTAAGACAAAGACTAAATTATAAAAAAAACAAAATATTATGTAAAATTGGACTTGCAAAATATTTCTTAGCAAAATGAATATGCAATCATATCGAATCAGATCTCCTTATTACAGCGTAGCCCGCTTTGAAGTACATGAGACATAGAGAGCTTTACATCATAACACATTAGGAAATGTCAATGCATGAAACTTCAGATACATTGAACAGGAAGGGAAAACACTCACGTTGGAAGAAGCATACATTATGTTAATCTTTTGTTTTTAAGAAAAGGAATAAAGCTTACATTATAAAAGATAGCCAGCAAAGCCTACATATTGTACAGTGTAAAGCGTTTTTCCAGTTTCATTCATTGTGGTAATTATCAATTAGGAAAGCTATCTGCTCTGGAAAAATCAATATGACTAACCATTATTTTGTGCCTTATCTCCTTCCAGCATTTCAAAGCACACCGATGGTGACTAGAGGAATAAAATGCTCAATTCCCTCCTGTGTCTCATCTCTTAAGAAGCTGGACAGTTGAATCAATGAAGAAGGCAGCAAAGGCATTATTATTGCATTCACTGCTTATGATGTAAACAAAATCATTAGGAATCATACACTAATAACACCACAGGGATTAGCCAGAAGCTGCACCAATTTGAAAAGCGTAGTGTGCTCTGGTGGGATTCCAACTTATCAGTGGTAAACATTTGAATTTCTGTCAGTACTTAAGGGTCATTGAATGAAAGCACATATTACACTATGGACTCTGGCAAGCCACAAGGAAACGCACAGTAGGTTCTGATCATATTAGAAACAGAAAAGAGGAGATGTGGGCTCAGACAAATTGTGTTACCAATTAGAACTCTTCACTGGCTTTGCTCAAGCTGCTCTTCTGTACCTCAAATTAATTGAGTTAAAGCTGCCTGGACAATGTTGTTTTGCTTTGGCAGAAGCAAAGAGGAAATAAAATGTAACACAGTGCTGGTGACTGAGTGTGTTTGGTCTTCTATATCAGAGGAAAACACCCTGGAAATGAGTGCCTGGAAAAGAGAAACTGTATAGGGGTGCATTTTAAAATTTATTTTAAATTTCTCTGCTCATATTTTGGCAGAATTGGAAGAGATCAAACCCAGGCTCACATTACCTTCTTGTAACCTTACATACTGTCACTCCAGGAATAATATTAGGAATGCTAAGAATTTATTTTAATAAACATGTAAGCAACTGATGGAGAACATGGTGTGCAGTGTTTACCGCTGCTGCCACACACACATCCATGTTATTGTGTGCGAGTCCTGTCTGTGTGGAGCTTACATTGTGAGGTTTTAAGTCAGTCTTCTGACCTTATTGTTTTTCTTCTGTTGACAGCATCAATGATACTATTCTGTGTTTTGGTTCTCATAGTACTGCGTGTTGTGAGTCTACCTTTCTTCTTCTGATGCATCATTTCAGTTGTGTCCAGTTCAACCAATTTTAAGTGTGTGTGCACTTTATAAAAAAAACAAAACTCTTGGCTCCTAAAGCAGTTCTTATGATTTTAGATTTTGTTTCTGCATTCAGATAAACATCTCTTTAATTTTTTAACTTATATATATTTTTTAAGATATTATAGATCAATCAAAGCAGATGCCACTTGGCTTGACAAAAGTTTCTTTTGTACTACAGCCATTCTTTTATGAGAACTTCTGTCTCTAATGGATCTTAAAGTATTTCCACCTGACGTAAGTTTTGTTTATATTTAAAGGCATGTTGGGTCAGTTGCAGTGTACCTGAGATAGTACCACACAGGCAGAGGACCAAGACCTGACTGTGTAGTTCAGTACTAAGAGGACATTATCCCCAGGTCCAAGTGCTTTTCTGAGTGAACAGTAGAACAAGATCAGAACCAAGTTTAATTAATCAGTTGTCTTTAGGCCTCATGGTTCGCTTCGGTTTGCACAGATGACTGTCTGATTGCTTGTTATGGTGATGCACCCACAACTATTGTCTCACCATCTCTCAATTAATGACCGGAGCTACTCATACCTTTTGACTTAAAAGGACTGAGCACAGGAAAAAAGTACTTCGTCATTTAAACTTAATAAAAATAATTGCAATCATTAACCTACATTAGATTTAAATCAGTGTTGCTGTTGTTATTGTAAATGTTATTCACTTCACGTACATGTTAGTAGAATCATATCTGAAACATAATTGTCTCTTTGTCAGTCAATTCCCAATTATGTAATACAGCAGAGCTTATACTTGTCATTCATTAGACACCCAGCTTTTCCTAATAAACAAAATAATCCAATAGTCACACCAAAGCATATAAAATACCTAGTCAGAGGTGGGATAATATTTGTAAAGAATGTCTTAAAAAATCACAGTACAGCAAAAGCTCTATATAATACATATTATGTATTAGATTATGCTGTCCTCTTTTGTAAGTAAATTTAAATATTGTGAAAGATCTCATTTCAGATCTGGAAGACACCTGAAAAGACATTTTTATAACACTTTGAAGGAATATAGCATGGAAGAAACTAGCAGCATCTCCCAATACACACTTTCCAAACTTGCAGCTGAGTGATTTCCTTATTATAGACACCAACTTGTGGTGTAGCGGGTCCACAGCTCCTGTCAAAGGGCCACTTTTAAATATAAATAATCACCGTGCTCGTGGCTTAGCGAGGGGGTGTGGTAGTGTGGCTGAAGCGGTTCTCGTCGCGATTCGCGGTGTGGGCGTTTCTCACCTAAGTGCACAGGTGAGAGACTGTCCACATCCGTGATTGTCCCTGGGGCCGCTGATTTGCCACAGCTGCCATGCCCTCTTGATAAATAGAAGCGTGAGTCGCTTAGAGAGAAAAAGAAAGGAAAGAGAGAAATGGAGGTTTGCAGGAGAAAGCAGGAAGCAGAGGATAGAGAGAGAGAGAGAGAGCCGCATGCAGCTGTGCAGGAAGCCTGGGTGTTTGGCCGACACCCGGGGAGTAGTAGTTATGATCGCTCCCGCAGAGTTTGTTTTTATGAAGGACAGGAGTGACCGGAAGGCGGATGACTCTCTGTGTAAGGCTGCGGAAGGCAGTGGGAGTCAGGACTTGGGACGTGGTGTCCCCAGCGTAAGAGCCCTGGTGGTTGGGGAATCCCAAGTTGCTGTTCGTAGAGCCTACCAGAGTCAGGGATCGGTAAGGCAACTGACCAGCAGGAGAGTGGACAGAGGGCCAGCAGCAGGTAGGGCGACTCTCCTGTTTAGAAGCCCAGATGGGAGGAGTAGGGGAGTTGCCGCAGGAAAGAAGACACCGGGCTTTGTTGTTTTAAAGGATTGCTTCCTGCATTATTTTAACCTTGTTGTTTTTAGAAGATTTGTTCTATTTAATTTTAACCTCCACAATAACACTTGTTTTTTATGGATTATTTATTTAATGACTTTTGAATGCACTGCACTTATTTTGAACACCTTGTTTTTGTTGTTCTTTTTAAATAAAAGCACTTGACACTTTTTACCCCATCCCCTTGCTTTGTTGTTGCCTCACTTCTAAGCTCATCGGTGACATTACCGACGGTGATGGGTTCAAGGGCTCCCGGACAGCAGATGGAAGCATGTAGCAAACCTGCATCGTCACACAACTCTGCATCTTTTGACCGAAGATTAATAGTTAAATGTATGTTGATTTGTTTTTTTCTCTTTCTTATATTAGGTAATTTAAAAATTTCCATGTGCCACTTGTCTTTTTCTATGTCATTCAGTTAAATATATTTGATTCAGTATAACATGATATTTTAGTCCAAATATAAATATAAAATATTCTTTCCACATTTTTGTAAATGGCATCTAAGTGTTTGTTCAAGTGTGCAGATTTTACTTTGTAACATTGCTAATTGTGCTACAGTAAGTCTGTTCATCCTGCTCACAAGGTGGTCTAATTTAGTACACAACTTTGTTCCCCTTCTCCAACTCCAAGAAGCCCACTGCAACTGCACCTATTCTTTGTCTTGGTCCACTGCTAGTTCGCAGTTCTGGGGCACACTGCAGCTGCAGTAAACCTGAAAGTTAATCTTGTTACTGTAAGTACATACTAAGACCAGACCAGCACAGGATCACCCCAGCTAATAGCACGTTGCAACTGACCCATACAGTATCAAATAAAAGGCGCATCATATGTTTTCATATTTTTACATGTGTTTATTGTCGAGAGGTTTACTTACCTTGGCAGTGACATTCATGTCTCTGGTGTCTCTTCCTATGAAGTCAGTAGAAGGATTGAGAGAGCATAGGGGGTCATGAGGTCACTGGAAAGGGGTGTGTGGCACTCCCGATATCTATGCAAAAGAACAAAGGTCCAAGTCTTTAGAGTCCTGGTGCTTACAGTTTACAAGACATGGATGCTATACAGTGACCTGAGAAAAAGACTGGACTCCTTTGGTACTGCATCTGTTCAGAGAATCCTTGGGTCCCACTGGTTTGACTTTGTGTCGAGTGAGCAGTTGCTCACAGAGTCCCAAATGAGGCACATTACCTGCATTGTGAGGGAGCATCAGTTACGGCACTACGGCCATGTGGCGTGATTCCCTGAGGGTGATTCGGCTCACAGGATCTTCATTGATGATGGCCTGAGCAGCTGAACCAGGCCAAGGAGACACCCATGTAACACCTGGCTGCGGCAGATAGATGGTCATTTCCGGAGGGTGCGACTGGACTGCATGTCTGCCTGGAGGGTTGCCAACCAGGATCCCAAGCTGTTTCGTCATGTGGTGAGTACAGCAACAACCTGACTTGACCTGACCTGAGCCCGTTTATTGTGTAAAGTGATCTATATTTTAAGTTACTGCTATTTCATATACTGTTGTGGCAGTGTCATATATTTTACATTATTTTGTCTATTGTCTGTGACTGTTTTCTATCCATGGTTATGACATTAAAATTAATTTATAGCTAATATACTGTGTGACAATAAACTTTCATTCACTTATTTATTTTAAGTTATAGATACTGATCTACATATTCCCTGCTCTGAAAATGAGGGAGAAAGTAAAATGTGGAGTCTTCATGATTATGTTTTCGTTTCCATTTGAGTTTGCTCTCTCCTGTCCCCTTCTGCTGATGTCCATTTCAAGTGTTTTGTGCTGGGTTTTTTTGTGCCACAACTCATCCCAGGACAAACATATTTGCTTTGTAGTTACAGCCTGTGGTCATCCATGTACCTGCGACATCTGGATTACAAAAGCCCTCAGAAGCAGATCCCTACCACATGAGCTAAAGGAAAAACTCCCCTTACTGATCACACAATGAACAGCTTTGTGCTTCCTGGTGACGTCATCTGACTTCACTCTCATTTAGCCCCCACCTTACTATGTAGCACCGTCTCTTCACTCCACACATTCACAGTGAAAATGCTGCCAATTATGTTATGCATTTTGTCGGGGAATTATACCATGATTCATTCCAGGTCACACACTTTAGAACTGTAGTAACTGCTGATGGTCAAATGTGAACCAGAAACATTTGGATTACAACATCCCTTAGAAGCAGCTCACTACTGAATGAGCTGAAGAAGGAAAACACACACACTTCTTGCATAAGGAGTTTCTGTAAGCAATACGAATCAGAGGTGCTTCCTGCTGATGTCAGCTGAGCTCTGTCTCATTTGACTCCCACCTTGCAATGCAGCACCTACTTATGCTATAAAGAATCTGCTTCTTTCTTTGCTTTTTGCTTTTGGTTCCTTATATGATGTTTTGTTTTCTGTAGTTGCCACCATTTTGTGTCCAATAATTTTTAGTGGTCAATCAGGTTGTTATTCTGTGATGGCTAGGAGTGCACAGCACATGATATCACCACAGCACAGTAAATACGTAAGCACTTCTCGGTCAACGAAGATTATTGGACTCCATCCAAGATTAAACATTTTGATTGACGATTACATCCTATACAGAGGTCTAAGAAAAGGTGTTATTTCTGGTGTAGCAGTAGAAGTAGCTATTACAGAAATTCCCAAGTGTTTGGAAAAAAATGAGCAGAAGGGTTGCTTATTACACCGAAGAAAGAAGGAAAGAAATTTCTACTGAAAGATAGTATTATAATTTAAAAGAAAACTACTTGATACAATTTCTTTGGGTTTTTAGGGCATAGAAGTATACCACAATAATTTCATATAAATTGATTTATTCTGTTCATCTTTTGGTTTCCTCTACAGTCCAGAAAAATGCAGATTAGGTGGACTGGAAAATTGGTAAAGTGTATGTGAGTGGAACTGGCTCCATTGTCCTAGGATTGTTACTGCCTTGTGCCCGATGTTTGCTGGGATAGCCTTCAACTTCCCCAAGACCCTGCTGAGCATAAAGTGGGTTTACAAAATGGATGGGTAAATGGATATTTGTTATATTCACTAATCATGGTGCTGAGCAGTGGTAACATGTTGAAAATCTCAAAATTTCAGGGACACAACTCACTACCCTAGAAGGCTGATTATAATCTTTACTCTGTTCTTGTTTTGTTGAATAACAATCAACAACAACATCATTTATTTATATACCATATTTTTATACAAATGATGTAGCTCAAAGTCAACCAGTGAAGGTTTATTTCAGTGTGCTAACTGTAGGTAATTCACTACTAGGCAACCATATATGCCATTTCTTTTTGCTGGTCGTCTTTTACATTGACAGTGCACAATAGTATTTATACTGTCAAAATATGGCTGCTATACAAAGGCATTCTGGGCATAAAAATTCAGCTGTGGCCACTCAGACCCGGGAGAAAGTGGGAAAAAGACACTGTGAAAGAGAATGTGTGTGCGGGTGTGTGTGTGACAGAGAGACAGAGAAACAGAGAAATGATCAAGCACTTCAACTGACTGCTTTTGCAGCAGCAGCGAAACTTCTTTAAACGTCCTTCAGCTTTGTTAAGCTGCCTACCCTGCAAGAGACGGTGAACCCCCAATCCTATGAAGAAACCTCAACTGGACCACTGATACTTGAAACCTCATTATCCTGCTCGCTACCTAGAACCTGTAAAGACAGGAGAGGATGTTGATATATAATGACCAACAAATAACATACTTTATTTACATTTTTGATTGTCAAATTTATATAGCTAAATTCTAATATATTTGTGCTGCACATATGAATCCTAAACAAACTGGTAGAGAAAAAGGGAAAGCCAGTGTAAAACTGTCAGGGAAAATAAACAGTCTGCATCAAGAAAGTCTATATGTAACCTGTTTACATGCATTTGACTGTGGAGCTTTATTGATCCAAAGATTAGCTGTCCAGAGGACTAGATGAATTATAAAGGGTAAATCAATAAAAAAAAGATCACAAAACATTGGAATTTCCCAATAGGGAGAAGAATAGTCTGTGTTGTGTACCTCATCTCCATTTTTTGCCTACCACAATCAAAGCTTTATCAATGAGATTATGAGAAACAACACCCTGTTACAATAAATCGTGCCCTAAGTATACAGCTGTGTCTATTTAAAAGTACATTGAGGAAAAGGACAAACAATGTTTGGGATCTTTATTGCTATTAGATAATAACTGCCAACACTGTGCAGTGATTATGCTGCTACTTTGCACATCCATAAGATTTGGGTTTAAACTGTTTCTGTATTAGGTTCACACTTCCTCCCTGTACCTGGAGTTATTTTGGAATTTTTATGAAATTTCAAAAATTGTGTGTGATGGGTTAAATGACAACTTTCAATTAATTCTAGTGTGTATAATTGTGAGTGTGTGCTGTGATGAATTGGTCCCCCATTTTCATCTGTCTCTCTTTAGAATTACAGTGGGATGCAAAAGTTTGGGCAACCTTGTTAATAGTCATTATTTTCCTGTATAAATCGTTGGTTGTTACGATAAAAAATGTCAGTTAAATATATCATATAGGAGACACACACAGTGATATTTGAGAAGTGAAATGAAGTTTATTGGATTTACA
>JANRMT010062854.1:3401317-3427831 GCA_026402145.1 Polypterus bichir lapradei | reverse complement strand
GTTTCCTCCCACAGTCCAAAGACATGCAGGTTAGGTGCATTGGCGATTCTAAATTGTCCCTGGTCTGTGTTTGTGTGCCCTGCCCGGGGTTTGTTTCCTGCCTTGTGCCCTGTGTTGGCTGGGACTGGCTCCAGCAGACCCCCATGACCCTGTAGTTAGGATATAGTGGGTTGGATAATGGATGGATGATTGGATTATTATATTTAAGAGTCATCAATCAATCTGGCAGGCACGTTATTGAGATATGGGAGGAAGGCAGATTGCCAGGGAAAACCTATGATGGAACCTGAAGGAACATGCAAATGCCCCATGGATGGTGACTAGAGTGGTAACTGAAGCCAAGTGTTTGGAGCTGTGATGCACCAGCACTAATTACTATGTCGTCATACCAAATATTATAATCAACTCTATGTCTTTTTGTAGATGAGGGCAACATTGCCTGAGATGAGAAAGGACAAGCCAAAGCCTACATTCCAAGTAAACTGTGCCTTTCTAACTGAAATCTTCAGTGCATTTAAGAAGTATGTGCTCCGGTTTACACCTTATTTTGAACATAAGGATAAATGTTTCTAATTTGTGCTTTGAAATATGATAATATATGTATAGACAATGTGTCGGAAAAATTGTATACCTTCTTACCAATTATTTCAGTTAAGATATAATAAACCGCAGCATTGGAACGGAGCAGGAAAATACATCCTGCCATCCTGTCAAATTTCCAAAGAGACATCTGGCAAAGGAATTAGTGGTCCAAATTATTTTTATATCATTCTTGTAATTTAATTTCTCAAAGGGTTGGGTTTATTGTTTAGAAACCTAACAGGAAATATCATGGTGTGCAAAAGGTAAATGAAACAAGACTGAATTATGCACAAAAACAGTGTTTTGCTGTTATTTCACACAAGGATGGCTAATTACATTTTCTGATTACCAAACTTATCTTATGCAGTTGTCTAGAAAAATGGCAACTGGACAAATGGAGGCAGGCATCCAACAGAAAAACAAACAGCTTTGATTAATTTAATATCCTCGAACCGCTCTCATTAAAATACGAAGGCAACATATAATTGTGACAAATAACTACAGTATATATTTCACCTATATTTCAACCTTACCAGGCTTATACAGTTATTCTGTTTTGTTTTTTTTTTGTTTTTTTTAACACACCCCACAGACACAGTTTTATATGATATCATTCTCACACCGAATTAATCTAACTCAGGGTTACGCAGCCTATTCCAGTGGCCCTGGGTGCATGGCAAAAACAGCTAAGGTGCCAGTCCATCATGGGGCCTTATCTGGAATGGCCAATTCACCTATCATTTGGTAGGTTTCCCATGCCTTGAATCCTGCTAACTTGAATTTGGCTGTTCTCCTGACCATTCTTGAACAAAAGATTTTTGAAATCTCTGCTACTCATTAACAAATCTGTTCCTTATGGTTTGTCCAACTTGTCCAAATGAGTATGATACTTCTTATTTCCCATTTCTCTCTCAAAATCCTGGCTTCTTCCTGTGGTTGCTGAGCTGTTACCTCAACTCATGTCCTTAGTTAGTCACTTCCTGGGGTTAGTGTAGTTCACTTTAGTCAGTCAGTCAGTCAGTCATGGTTAGGCTCAAATAAGATATAAACTGCGCTTTCTATCTATCCCTGTGTCTCTGAGTCTGGCTTAATGCACGTTCACAGAGTGGACGAGTGGATGAATTAACTAATTGCAAAGCATACTACTGTTCATATATTTATGATGCCTTAAAGTTATCTCCACACAATACTCTGCTATTCATTACTTTTGTATTGCAGATAATGCAGATCATAAAATGTGATTTCTTTAAGTTTCTTGTTATGGCTAAAAATCACACACACTGTAGCACTGTGTAAAATTGGATTATGTAATGCTATGTTGCCATCTAGTGGTAAAGTATGCCTCACACTTTAAAACAGAACATTTGAGCCAATCCTTCAGTCTCCAAATGTCCACCCACCCAAACATCCATCATCCAAACCTGCTTATCTAGTGTAAGGAGCAGTGTTGGAGCCAGTCCCAGTAAGCATCAGGGGCAAGGCAAGAAAAAGCCCTGGACAGGATGCCAGCCCATCACTGAGAGTTCTCCAAACATTTGTCATTTCTCAAAGCACAGAAACATTAGGGATATCTGCGCAGCTCAGTTCATAAGCATGAATCTAATTAAAAGGCACTATTGAAAATGTGTCATTTATCTAAATTGAAAAAAATCGGTGCAAAAATATCTGTACAAGCGTTGCAACTATAAAAAATATTTTACAGTTAAATAACCAGATAGCCTTGAGTGTTTAAAATACCATTACATTAAAGTTGCAAGCTCAGGGTAAAGTTTATACCAGCAGATCTAGTCATAGAAACTGACACTGGGCCACATATGGTCAACAATCAGTCACGTCTTGAGATGTAGGGGGAAAATCAAATACCCTGAAAAAAGCCCATGAAGACAAAGGGTAACATCAATGATTACTGATACAAGAAGAGGAGGAAGCATTCAAATCCAGGATACTAGATGTGTGAGGCAACACTACTGACTACTGCACCTCCATGCTGTCCACTATCATAAGGCAAGTTTTAGTCATTTCTTAATCCACTAGAGCAGGGCTTCCCAACCTGGGGTGCCAGCACCCCCATGAGATACGAGATGGTATTTCAAGGGGTGCAACAAATAGGAAAGCTGTTTCATGATTCAGTAAAATTTAGTGAGGCACACTGTCTGAATTATCGAGGTACAATTGATGTCTTGCAGTGTGCAGTTAATTATTAGTCAGTGGTCCTGTTCTGTGATATGAAAAGAATCCAGCATTGCGCGTGCAATTGCCACCTGTGATGAGCCATAGAAATGCACACTCTTGTGGGTTCCTTTCTAAAGGTGAATCATCTTTTTTTTAAGAGAATGAAATGTGGATCTTGCAATGATCCATAGAAAATGGTGAGGTCTAGTATTAATTTCCATGCAAGCCATGATTTCGAGGTTTGATTGAGATCTTTGCTGTGGGGACAAGAGGACCTGAATTGCATGGGACATTCAGCTTATCTCTCCTGCTGGTGGTCATGGCAGTAGCGCAGCAATTTTAACTGTGCGGCACAATTGTTTTTGAACTGCAGTGCAGGTGTTATCAGGGGAGAAAGCTCATCAGCTGTATGTTATTGCTTAGCTGCACGCCGGCACCCATTGATTCACGAGAGACTCCAGTCCTCCAAACCTCTCATTCATTGATTGCGTGTCATTTCCTCAAGGCGCCTGATGCTTCACAGGATACCTTAATCTAAGCCTCACGAGATACACATTTAAAAGATTACTGAGATTTCTAATGATAAATTGCTCAATTTATAAATATATTGTATGCAATGAGTTAAAAGCTTATTTTTTTGAGTTCAGCTTGTTCACCCGAAGTACTGTATGTGGTTAAATCTGTAATGCAAAAATTGGAAATTTTGACTTCTTAGTTTTGTAGGGAGTGCAAACATACTGTAAATCAAATATTTTTTAGGGGTGTGGGGCATAGTAAGGGGGGGGGGGGGGGCACTACACTAGAGGGTCCAAAATTTGAAATTTGTTTCTGACTTTTATTGCTAGTGTCACATATTATAAAAGAGATGCTTTTTGACCCTTATTAGTCGGCATGACTTTATTTAAAACTTACACTCAGTTAATTTGTTGAATAACCATTTTAACCAGTGCTGTGGTTTTTTTTCCTAACTTGCCATTTTTTCTTTTATATATTTGTACACCAATGGCACAGTGGTTAGCACGGCCACCTCACAGCTTCACTGATTTAGACTCAGGTCCTGGCTTGGAATCTGTGTGCTGGGCGCACATGTTCTGTGTGTGTCTGTGTGAATTTTCTCCTAGTCATTCTAAGTTCTTTCCAGATGCCAGTGATGTGTTTCCTACTTTAAGCAGGGACTCTAATGGAATTGGATATGCCTTAAACAAGACTGGCATGCCATTTAGGCTGGAGTTCTGATGCACACAAGTTGCCTTCAACTTAATAGAAAGAGCGAGTTTACAAAATATGTGGGTGGAAATCTGCAACACAACAGTTAAATAAGAAAAGCCATAACTATAAAAAAAAAGTCTGAATTAGTATAAACCACCCTAATTTGGGATTTTTGTAAGAAATGTAATGGTTTACTTCAGGAGGTAGAAGTACATAATAGCTGGAATAGCTGTGTCAGATGTTTTAAATATTAAATTTGTAATTTTTCACCCTCTGACAGAAGTCCACAGAGGACTAGATCACTATTTAAAGATACAAAATCAAAACTAACATCATATTATTGATCACTGACCTTAAAATAGTCTAAAACAATACATCACTTTTCAATTTTTGACATTTGTCATTTTTAACCTTCATAGAGTGGCTCTGAGAGGGTGAGCACCATCAATAAGAATCAGTTATGAAAAATATTATCAAGTTCATTATCAGCAAACTCGAAATAGTCTAAAATGACACTCCTTACACCTATATTACCAGTCACTATTTTCTCAAAATTTTGTGAAAAGAAGTAACTTTGACCTCTCGTATCCCATTAGAGGGTAAGTCCCTGATGTTGCAAGCCCAACTTCAAGTCATTCTGATTATTTTTGATGAAGACACATATCATTATAATCTTTATCATACAGGTGTTTCCTGCATAAAATATTGTCCAAATCAGGCTTAACATTAGGGTGTTTTGGGTCTGCAGGGCCAAAAATAGGTGGGAACCCCAAAAAGTTTGATATCTTGCATAAAGAGATGTAAAGGGGATTCAAATATGTGGGAGTTTTCTCATGCTGGTGAGTCTAGAGGCATCAAACAAAAAACTGAAGTGATTTCACAGTGTAATTCTTATAAACACAATAAACAAATTCTTTTTCATTTGTAGATCTCAGGTAAAGAAAAAAATATCCAAGATCTGTAATGATCTGAATTCATGCTGATCAAGACCTTCTCAGCTCCTATCTACTGAAACAATATCTGCAACCTTCACCCTCATGGGTTTTCTTCTGGATACTCCAGGTTTGCTGGGGATAACAAATATGCCCTTTGTGAGTGTATGTGTGGGTGCAGTTGAGCCCAGTGATGGACTGATTTGCTGTCAAGGGTTCGTTTCTGATTTCTTGCCCAGTGTTGCCAGGATAGTCTTCAATTCCCATGGAACCCTTAACTTGATTCACTAATTTGTAAATGTTCATTGTTTTCTAACGGGGCATGTGGTTTGCTCAATTGCCTCACAGCTCTAAGAGTTATAGTTTAAATGCCAGTTTGGTCTCTGTCTATGTGACATATTTATGTTTTCTCTGTGTCCACATGATTTTTTTCTCTGGGTATGCCTGTTTCCCCTCACACTTTAAAGATGTGCAATTACCTGACATGGAAACTCTAAACTGGCCCCGTGTGGTTGTCTGTGTAAGTGTGTACGGTGATGGATTGGCATCCTGAGCAGGTTTTGTTCCTGCATTATATGTCTTCCTTGCTGGCATAGAATTTGCCCTCTTTGGCCTGAATTGGGCAAAATAAGTTAATGAGTTAATAAGATAATGGATGCATTTTTTGTTTTCAGAAGAATATTATGTGACAAAGGTGAACAGCAGTTTGTTATTTGTTATTTATATTATTATCATTTGTTCTTATGTCTATGATTAGCATCCCATTCAAGGTGCAGTTCAGGCATAGTCTGTCTCTGCCTAGACCAGACTTACAGGAACTCTTTGCTCTCAGATTTATGTTGATGAATAACCTTCCTGCACTCCTTTGGCCATCTGTCATTTCTTATATTAATTAAAATTTGTATGATCATGGCTTTCTGTTCTGTTTCAATGTTTGTCTACCTTTGTATGTGTTCATGTATTTACTGCATAAATTATGAGGTTTATCCTATAATGTTACCATGTTATAGCTGTATTTACGTGTAAGCACACTGAGCCTCTATTTAGTTGATATATAAGAATAAACTGAACTTATGAATGAATGTTTTGTAAACTGTGGTGGGCCAATAGTCCCACCTGGCAGAGAGGACATCTAATGTTTATACAGAATGGCATTGCACAAATCAATGTCTGCTACTTCATGGTTTTTGGTTTTTGTATCCCTCTGTCTCTGTACCATACATAATAACAAATATAAGAGAATAAACAATAGGTGTTATCACAAATCATGCATTTGCCTTAGCTGGGTCACTAATATTGAAGGAAAATGCAACTTTCTAAAACAAATTCACAAAATATATGCATTGTTTCCTGTTTCTTCCATTATCTTGGCCACATATTTTTTCCATTTACTTTTATAGTAAAACACACAAACACTGAATCACACCTAGAGTCCTCTATGTAGTAAGACAACAAATACGCTTTTTAAGCAGAAGCATCAGTTAATTACAGTAAATCTGCATAGTCTGTCTGTCTTGTGTAAACAGGACACAATAACCAAACAAAAGGTGCTGAATAAAAATCCATTCGTCCATCATCAGACTTGCTTAATCCAATTTAGGGTCACAGTGAACAGAGCCCATTATGGCAGCACCTAGCAGATGGGGCACACTGTCACATACACACCCACATGGGGTCATTTTACTGTCGCTAATGAAGCTAGTCTGCATGTTTGCGGCTTGTCAGAGAAAAGCAGAGCCCATAGAGAAAGACATGGGGAGAACGTGAAAGCTTCATGTACTTACCAACTCAGATTTAGATACCAAGACTTCAGAGAGGTAAAATGTTTCCGTAAATGTAACAGCATAGCAAAACCATACAACTACAGAGCAGCGGACACAGCCAATATATGAAAACACAAAAGTATACAAATTATAGAAGCATACTGCGAACACCCAGCCATGTCCACAGCTGACCTCTAGTTTGGCCATTTTTGTCAGTATTATGGAAGTCATTTGGAATTGACACTAAGAGAATGAGTAGATTAGCACACCAACACAATCAGAACTGGAATTACTGTAAACTGTAAAAAAATTAATTTAATAGTAAAAATACTGTAAATGGTGAAAGTAAAATACCTTTTCTGGAAAAATAGTTACCTTATATTCTGCTGAAAATTACCTGTATATTTTAAACAAGACATTTCGTTATTTTTTACAGCCAAGTTCTGTAAAATCAATAGTTTTTGACCTTCAAAATATGATACATACCATTTACTGATACATTACAGCTACCTTGAAAAAATGGCTGTTAATTTTATAGTGTAACAATGTTAAACAGTGAAGGTAAACAACTGTAAAATGTAAAAACGAAGTTACTATATTTTAATAAGGACACGCCTCCTTTTACCATATTGTTCCTGGTGAACCACATACCTTTGAACAGAAGAGGGAAAAAAACTTAAAGTTAACAAACCTATTTTTCCCTGTATGCCAAAGGTTTTTTAAGGTTATGGAGGCTGATTTCTGGTGACTTGCATTCGATAAGCTGCCACACCTGTAGGACACCAAACACCACAAAAGCAAACTTTACTTCTCCACCAGAGAATGTGCCATAATTTCCTAACCATTGAATTCTTTTCAATGTATATAATTAAATGATATATGTTTGCTATTGGTTGTTGTCACTTTACTGATGCAAAATGTGTACAGGTGTTTGATTCTGACAGTGATTTGTAAGGGTTTATTGATTGGCAAATTTAGTACAGTGCGTGGATATCAGGTTATGGTTAAACATTCACTTCTATTGGAATGTGTTGTAAAGAAAAAACAGTTATTTATTACAAAGTTTTACCGTAGACCTAAAAATATTGTCACGTTTCTTTTACTGTAAAGTTCTGACAACCACAGCTACCAGTACTTTACTGTAAATTTAACATTGTATAATTCCAGACATGTCATATCCAAAATTAGGACTTCTAGTTGTACTACCTGAAATGTTTCCCAGGGGCATACTCTATGCTGAGCCTTCATTCTGTACTTTATTAGTAAGTACAGCTTTCATAAACAATCCAAATGGACTTAATTACCAAATGTTTAATAACTTTACACACTCCTGATGCAACATCTTTTAGCAAAAATATAGTTTGAGGTCAGCAGCCAATGGAATATTAATTCTAAAGGCAAAGCTCAAATGGGTAAAAGAAAACAAGTTTAAAGGTGAAGGAAGACAACAGCTGCATAATAAACACAGACCAATTAAAGAGCTTGATTTGATGTTACATTTAGGCATCTATGAAATGATGGATAAATAAAAATGTAAGTAAATGTAACATAGAAGGGAGCACATTGGCTCCTAACTCCTTGGTTCAAATCTCAGCAGTTAGTCAGTCAGTCATTGTCCAACCTGCTATATCTTAACACAGGGTCATGGGGGTCTGCTGGAGCCAATCACAGCCAATACAGAATGCAAGGCAGGAGCAAACCCCAGGCAGGGTGCCAGCCCACCTCTCAGCCAAGTCAATGGAATTTAAACATTCTCTTCATGTGCACGTAATCTGGTTTCCTCATACTGTATGTTCTAAAGACATGAAAGTTAGTTTCATTGTTGGCTCCAAATTGGCCAAGTGTAAGCGAGTGTGGGTCTGTGTGTGAGTGGGATAGTCAGAGAGATGCAGAAAGTAGACAAGAGTACAAGAAGATAAGGCACAAGGTGAAGAGAGAGGTTGCAAAGGCTAAAGAAAAGGCGTATGATGAGTTGTTTGAGAAGTTGGACACTAAGGAGGGAGAAAAGGACCTGTACCGATTGGCTAGACAGAGGGACCGAGTTGGGAAAGATGTGCAGCAGGTTAGGGTAATAAAGGATAAAGATGGAAATGTACTCACAAGCGAGGAGAGTGTGTTGAGCAGATGGAAAGAGTACTTTGAGAGGCTGATGAATGAAGAGAACAAGAGAAAGAAGAGGTCGGATGATGTTGCGGTAGTAAATCAGGAAGTGCAATGGATTAGCCAGGAGGAAATAAGGACAGCTATGAAGAGGATGAAGAATGGAAAAGCCGTTGGTCCAGATGACATACCTGTGGAAGCATGGAGGTGTTTGGGAGAGATGGCAGTGGAGTTTTTAACCAGATTGTTTAATGGAATCTTGGAAAGTGAGAGAAAGCCCGAGGAGTGGTGAAGAAGTGTACTGGTGCCGATATTTAAGAATAAGGGGGATGTGCAGTACTGTAGTAACTCCAGGGGAATAAAATTGATGAGCCACAGCATAAAGTTATGGGAGAGAGTAGTGGAAGCTAGGTTAAGAAGTGAGGTGATGATTAGTGAGCAGCAGTATGGTTTCATGCCAAGAAAGAGCACCACAGATGTGATGTTTGTTCTGAGGGTGTTGATGGAGAAGTATAGAGGAGGCCAGAAGGAGTTGCATTGCATCTTTGTGGACCTGGAGAAAGCATATGACAGGGTGCCTAGAGAGGAGTTGTGTTATTGTATGTGGAAGTCGGGAGTGGCAGAGAAGTACGTAAGAGTTGTACAGGATATGTACAAGGGAAGTGTAACCGTGGTGAGGTCTGCGGTGGGAGTGACAGATGCATTCAAGGTGGAGGTGGGATTACATCAGGGATAGGCTCTGGGCTCTTTCTTATTTGCAATGGTGCTGGAAAGGTTGACAGATGAGATTAGACAGGAGTCCCCATGGACTATGATGTTTACTGATGACATTGTGATCTGTGGCGATAGTAGGGAGCAGGTTGAAGAGACCCTGGAGAGGTGGAGATATGCTCTAGAGAGGAGAGGAATGAAGGACAGTAGGAACAAGACAGAATAAACGTGTGTGAATGAGAGGGAGGTCGGTAGAATGGTGAGGATGCAAGGAGTAGAGTTGGCGAAGGTGGATGAGTCTAAACACTCGGGATCAACAGTACGGAGTAATGTGGATTGTGGAAGAGAGGTGAAAAAGACAGTGTAGGCAGGGTGGAATGGGTGGAGAAGAGTGTCAAGAGTAATTTGTGACAGGTGGATATCAGCAAGAGTGAAAGGGAAGGTCTACAGGACAGTAGTGAGACCAGCTATTCTATCTGGGTTGGAGACGCATCACTGACCAGAAAACAGGAGACAGAGCTGGAGGTGGCAGAGTTAAAGATGCTAAGATTTGCATTGGGTGTGACGAGGATGGACAGGATTAGAAATGTGTTCATTAGACATGCAGGTGATGGGTGTAACAGAACAAGATTCAGAGGACAGAAAAATATGGAGGAAGATTATCCACTGTGGCGACCCCTAACGGGAGCATCCAAAAGCAGAAGAAGATAAATGACATCTTTCATTTATTTCAGCACAACTGGTAAAATCCCATCATGCCCAGGGATTATAATAATCTTTAGCATGCTAAATGCCTGATGCACAGCTGACTCTTCAGTTTTAAAATCTTTAAACAAGGAGCTTGTTTTTATTTCAGACATTAAATGAAATCCTTGCTTTTAATTTGGTCCTAAACACACAGCTTCATTTTATATCTGACCCAGCAGGCATAAAACCTTAGACATTCATAGATTCTTTGTTTTAAGATGACCTACTAATCTCTTGAAACTTGACCACTTAATGTGATATCAAACCCCACTTTACTTAAATTACTAAAAAGAAATAAGCCAATGTACATCAAATGCAGTGTGATTGTGAGTGATACTGCAGGGAAACGCTTGCGTTATTTTGACCAGAGCTAAGACAAAAAACGTCTTGGAAACATTATCAGCGCACTTTTAAATAAAAGATCAAGGGTATGCTAGAGCAAGCAGTAGGATGACCCTGGGGAAAGGCTACAAAAAAGCGAATCCAACTGATATTGATATAAGGAGAAGCAAAAAACTATACAGTACTACCTGAATATTAATCATTATTACTGCTTGAATACTGTATTTAAAAATATTACACCATTGTGTAAGAAATCCCATATACCAGTATACCCAGCTACTATGGTTACATAAGTAACATATGATTTAAAAGAAAAGATTTTATGCGAGGCTCCCCTCGATCCTGTTTGCCATCTTTGCTCCAGAGGACAAATAGGGACCTTTTTGCATGTGTTCTGGTTTTGCTCTCCAATGTTCTCCTTTTGGAAACTTATTTTCCAGGTTCTCTCTAATACCTGTATAATTAATCATAATCTTCCTTGCACTCCTCACATCTTTATCTTGTTGGATGGTTCAGCACCAGCCATTGACACTATCCAAATGCATATATATTTACTTGGCAATGTTGCTGCCATTACTTTTTATTGCTTCTCGATGGACGTGTCTAGATAATCTGATCATCAGGCAGTGGAATGCCTGATTTTATGAGTCTTAGCTAACCTTGGCCAAGATTAATAATGTTTTCATAAAGTGTCTCAAAAGGTGGCTATTAGTGAAACCCCTTTTGGAAACAAAGATTGACACCTTTTAACTTTTAACCAGAAGGTCAGAAGGTGAAATTGCATTGGTTTGGACATGTGCAGAGGAGAGTTGCTGAGTATATTGGGAGAAGGATGCTAAGGTTAGAGCTGCCAGGTAAGAGGAAAAAAGGAAGGCCTAAGAGAAGATTTATGGATGTGGTGAGAGAGGACATTGAGGTGGTGGGTGTAACAGAGCAAGATGCAGAAGACAGGACGATATGGAAGAAGATTATGAACTGTGGCAACCTCTAATAGGAGCACCCGAAAGAAGAAGAAGAAGGTTAAATTATCGAAATTTTAAAGATGTGAGAGCTTAAATGTACAAGTTATTTATGGCATCCTTGACTACCAAAATAAGTTTTAAAATGTGTTGTTACTGGTAATAATAACAATATTATGTTTTACTTCAAACATAAATGCACCATGTACACACTAGGAGGTGACCTGTATGATACAGAAGATGTGTGCAACTTTGTATATGAGATTAGAGTACAGCCATTTTAGTTTTCATAACTAAGTGAGCTTTATCAATACTAAATGTCTTTGAAGTACATACAGAAAAATAGACGACTGTGGCATACAACAATAAGAACATTTATTTATATAGCAAGAAATCAGAACTATCTCACCAGAAAATTAACAGAAGAAACATTAAGATACTGTAATAGGATAGCATATTGTCTGCAGGCGATGATACATAAATAGTGCACAAATTTAAACTGTATGGGGTGATGGTTGTCATTTCTTGAAACTAGACTAATATTTTGAGCACTGAATTCCAGGAAATGAAGGGTATGAGTTAATATATTGCAAAATTGTGTGGTTCTATAGGCGATGGTAGGATGCCTTACGTGATAAGTTATATAAAACATGTACTGGTCTTGAATTTGCAGTTAGGGAAAAGAATAAAAAATTTAAAGAGTGTGAAGGGGAAGTGGTAAAGAGAGAGGAATATTATCTGAAGGGCTGAATGAATGTGCTAAATGAATGTGTTGTTACTGTTAATAATAACAATATTATTGTTTTACTTCAAACATAAATGTGCCACGTACACAGTAGGATGTGACCTGTATGATACAGAAGTGTGCAACTTTGTATATGAGATTAGAGTACAGCCATATTAGTTAGTGAGCTTTATCAATACTAAATGTCTTTGAAGCACATACAGAAAGATAGATGAATGTGGCATACAACAACAACAACATTTATTTATATAGCACATTTTCATACAAACAATGTAACTCAAAGTGCTTTACAAGATTAAATAAAAAGTAAGTTAATATAAAACATAAACAGACAAGATCAGGCAATAATGTTATAGAGTATGTAACAAAGAAAAAGGTAAGGACAGATGGCCAGAGGGACAGAAAAAAACAAAACAAAAAAATCCAGTGAGGCTGGAGAAAAAACAAAACCTGCAGGGGTTCCATAGCCAAAAGACTTCTACCCAGCATAGATGTTCTAAATCAGTCCTTATGGTTTACAGGCTTCACATGGAAGAATTTGATGATGATGGTCATGTGGACCCCTGGGTCACCCGCCATTCAATCCATAAACACAGGGGGCAGCAAGGTGCCAAGATCAGGTGGTGGTGGTGCAGATTGGCACCACAGAAGAACCAGAAAAGACAGCAGAGAATAGCACAGATTAGTATGGAATTGCAGATCCCAGAGGAAAATGATAATTCAATGCTCATAATGACTAATAGAGATATAATTAAAATGTAGCTACAAAAAAAGCCATTTTAAAATAATGGGTTTTTAGTAGTTTTTTAAAATATTCTATGGTATTTTTATTGGTAAAGTATTTCATATTTTAGGTACATAACAGCAAAAGACCACCTCACCAGGGGTCTCATGTATAAATGGTGCGTACGCACAGAAATGTTGCGTAAGTACGTTTCCACGTTCAAATCGCGATGTATAAAACCTAAACTTGGCGTAAAGCCACGCACATTTCCACGGTACCTCATACCCTGTCATACGCAAGTTCTCTGCTCGGTTTTGCAGACTGGTGGCACCCAGCATCAAAGCAGTGCTACTGTTCCTTTGTGGTTACCCTTTCTTTCTTAGATGCATATTCCTGACGCGGCTTTATAAATACACTGAAACTAACTGCATATTGTTTATTAGTGTAATGCATCTGATTGTAATTAACCTATAACAATATAATGGTCCAGGGGATAGCCATTGTATTCCAAATACCATAACTGCTTTAGCGTTGTTACTCTCACTACACCTTCTTTTTCTGCTTTCAGCATCTCCCGTTAGGGTTTGCCACAGCGGATCATCTTTTTCCATTTTACTCTCACTGCACCACTCAGAGTATTTTTATCACTGTATCTGAATGGGGAATCACAGCAGCAGCTGATTGGAAAGAGAATTATCAGTACACAGCATCAAGCACACGCTGCCTCAGCCATGGCAAAACGGTTCAAAGCCTTTCCTGTACGGACCTCGCGGTTCAGAAACAGTTTCATCCCAAGAACTATAAACGCACTCAATCAATTGCTCCTTGTAGAACTGTTTGTACTCTTATAAGTACAATTACCCCACTGTAAACTTGCACTACAGTTATAATATTGCACAACCTGTGCAACTTTATAAAGCGCGTATTTACATATGATGATATCATTTTTAAGATGAAATGCAGCAAAATAAAACTTTAACTTCATTTAAATAATCTGTATTGTTAATAATTAAACATGTGAGAACATGGTGCCACAGCACTAGCAAGTTCACTTATTGTTCCTGCCTCGTGCCGTATATTTTCTAAAACTTGCGCAACACTGGAAGGATAGACGGATAGAATAATTAAACACGTAGTATGAAGATATTTCAATGTTCCTTAAAAGTTTTGAATAAGTGTTGTTTTAAGCTTACAGATGGCTTAACGTCTATTACAGAGCTGATTGTGTGGCGATTGGGTATTTGGAGAAAGAAAAGTAAGGACAGGAATTGGAGGTTAGTACATTTGAAAGAGACAGTACTGCTGCAATAAATTATTTCATCGAAAGTCGTGCATGCTGCTGCAGCATCTTGTGTGAGACATGAACAATCACTGCGCCACCGTGTTTCCATGTTTGATAACATGCTTTCATTCCAATCATCATGAAAATCATGTATACATCTCAGCATTTTAATTATTCAGAGAGCTGTAATATCACTAATGTAATGGATTCTGTGTCCTGTCGGAGAAAGAGAAAGAGCACAATGAAGATCAAATACAAAACAAAGCATTTAACATGCTACTTTAGTTATGATGGGATTTGAGAAACTAGTAAATTAAACAATTTTAAGATGAAGTTTATCATGTTCTATTTTAATGACAAAATAAACTACGCAATTAAAGTGGAAATTTCGAGATTAAAGTTGACATTTAGTGCTTTTTTCCCCACTGTGTGCCTATTTGTTTTGTCTGTACCCTAATAAGCTTTCGTATGACACTCAGACGGTGGGCTACAACTCGCCCTTTCACAGCGACTTTGATATGTGACTTCTTTTTTATTTCGGGCACTGTGCGATTTTGTGAACTTGAGCTTTCAAGTTTCTCCAACACGCTATGTCACTCGATCAACTTCCTTTTGTTGATTATACCACTGTTTAAATCAACAAATAGTATGTTTTTCCTTTGCCTCCACTTGGTATTCGCTGAAATTCTTATATTTTCCCTGTGCTTTTCCCATTGTCTTTTCACAGAATGCTGAGCTTAAGGGCTATTTATATTGATTTGCATATTTAAAGAGGCGTAATTCTTGGAGGAATTGGGGCGGGACAGCAGGCGTGTACACGTGCGTTACAATTCACGCTGACCGGGATTTATGTAGCGGAAGAATGTGGAAGTTGGAGTACGCTCAGATTCCTGCGTCTAGATTTTTCTGTGCGTAAGCACATTTCGGATTTTGTGCTTACGTCATGTTATAGTGCGAATTCTACGCAAGGCGTTATGCATGAGGCCCCAGTTCTTTTAAGCTTAGCTTTTAAGCTTAGCTGTTGGAATTATAAGCAGAGCTTCATTTGAAGATCTGAGGTTACAACTTGGAGTGTAAGAGGACAAATATTCCAAAATATAACATGGGGCGAGATTATTTAAGGCTTTGTAAACTATTAGTAGGATTTTAAAGTCAATTCTAAATGACATGGGTAACCAATATAACAATGCTAAAACTGGTGAGTTGTGTTTTTTCTAGTTAAGATTCTTGCTGCGGCATTCTGCACTAACAGTAACTGAATGATGTCTTTCTTAGGTAGTCCTGTAAGGAGTGCATTACAGTAATCTAGTCGACTGAAAACAAAAGTGTGAACTAAGTTTTCAGCGTCTTGAAAAGAAGAGGTCTAACTTTAGCTATATTCTTTAAGTGAAAAAATGCAGTCCTAGTAATCTGATTAATATGTAACTTAAAATTTAGGTCAGAGTTAATAGTTACCCCTAAACTTTTTACCTCTGACTTGACTTTTAAGCCTAAGGGATCAAGTTTATTTCTAAAAGCATCACTCTGTCTATTTTTGCCAATAACTAAGATTTCTGTTTTCTCCTTATTCAGTTTGAGAAAGTTACTTCTCATCCATTTGGAAATACAAGTAAGACACAAGATCAGAGAGTCAAGAGCATCAGGGTCATCAGGCACTATTGATAAATAAGCTGTGTGTCATCTGCATAACTGTGGTTGCTCACCTTGTGCTTTGAGATAATCTAATGGAAGCATATAGATAGACATATGGCAAAACCACTTCGTTTTTCCAAGGAATACCTAAAAACAGAATTTGTTTGAAATATACCACTGGTTCCACACTAAAGCTTCCACATTTCCCAAATCAGTGCCCATACGAAGTTTATGTAGCTTTAATGAAACATCCAAAAGACAGTTGGACCCCATCTTTTTTCTCAATAGCAACCTTTCATCTTCTGAGTAGCCAATTCCAGTTTGTTGCTGGTTGGCAAAGTTTAAAAAAAAAACATATTCAGTAGTCACATCAATCTAACCAACAATCACTGGTCTCATCTGATGCCATGTATTTTCTAGGTTATAAAGCAGAAGGGGTGGAAAAGACTGCAGGTCGGAGGAAGGCTAAGAGAAACAAGAGACAGGAAAGTTAAAGTATATCCTCCAAACGTTTCACCATTTTTTCCCATAACTTAATCCTTGTAAGACTTATGACAGCGTAACTTCTATGACACACTTCTTACAATTTTTTAACTGTGATCATATTTCTGTTACCAATTAAAAATAGCAAAAGGGTCTATAAATACAGAACAAACATGATGGTCTGGATGTATAAACCGAAAATGTAAATAAGGTAATCCCCACTTACCCATCTTACCTGTGCCATAGAAGAAAATTTGACAAAAAAGTTCAAGTCTATTAGACTCCAAGAAGAGAAACAGGGGAAATGAAAAAAAAGATGTATGTGAGAGTGCTTGTGTGGTTTGACGTAACCCTTGTAACCAGTAGGGGGCGCCATCAAGCCCCTAATCCCATACACAATCACACTCAAAACAGTGATGGGTTCAAATATAGTCCATTTTCATTATACACAGTACCTTAATGAACAGAAAACCATAGCCAAAGCATTACAAATAAAAGATGATTCCCAATTCCTTTCCTCTCGTTTCACTTCTTCTGGTGATCTTCGCCCTCTGCCTCCCAATGGTGATTCCTTGAGGCAGGTGAGGCATCTTCTTCTATCTCAAACATGGGAGTATGTTTGGTGCCAGATTATTGTCTAATGGAAGTCCAAACCTGATTTGTGGGTGTGCATATGGTACCCTCCAGCAGCAGGATGCTGCCACCCTGTCTACAGGGGCAATAACTCACCCCATAAAGTTGACTCCCTTTACCTTTCTATTAAGGAATCCTGGCTGGAAAGGGTACCAGCAACTAACCCAGCTGGGATGTTTGTCCTTCCTGGTCCTTCCAAGCAGGCTCCTTGGCTGGACAGGGTAGCATCTATTCTGGCTGGGATGTCAGACAACCTGTGTCATCCCTGAGCCCCTCCTTTTGTCTCTAAGGATGTAGTGATATTTGGTTAGTGGAGAGGATTGATACTCAGATACCTGGGTGCATAACTAATGCATCAGTTCTTGCCACAAGCTGATAATGGATTATGAGGATCAATTGTTTCTTGCAGCTGAAAGCTCAAGATTAGGCAGGTCAAGGAAGACAGATTTCCAATGTGTAATAGATAGTGTCTTGGTACTTTCACCAGGATGCCAATGCTAGCTTAGCAGTTATTGTGCCTAGTGAAAAGAATCTTCTCTGACTTTGACTGAAAGATCAGTTAGGAAAAGTCAAAGAGAAAGAAGTACCGTAGATCCCGGAATACAAGCCGAGAATTTCGTCCTAGATTTTTGGCTTGGAGTTTGGGGTTCGGTTTATACAACGAGTATCATTTCAGATTCCAGATTTCCAGCGCAATGCCGGTTTTGCCGATGAATACGGAAGTAAATAATGACGAAACCACAGAGCCATCTTTCAGATGAAGAAGTAACTTTGCATGCCGGTACTTTAAATTAAATAAAGAATTTATTCAAAAAAGTGTTTTAGTTGTTGATTTTATTAATAAAATTTATAATAAATTATCGGGAAGTTTAAAATAAAATTTATTTTGATTCACGATCCACATCTTGCGTTACGAAACGGATGCGGTCACGTGTATCCGCTTGCGCGATTGTAAACAAACAACCGAGAGCGTTAGTAGCGTCAGTCAGAGCCCAGATACATGTGTTTGTGGATGTAATTTCGAAACGAAGATGGACATTGTGTGGAAATATCTCCTCCTCCTCCTCCCTTCCTGCAGCCCAAAGATGTCAAATTAAATGGTGAGTACAGTATGAAATTGTTTCTAGAATAGAATGCCTTTTACTGTCACTATACGCATCTACAATGAGATTAAAAGCAGCTCCTTCAGTGCAGAAAAAAGTTCTGTATAGGGCTTGTATGGTTGTTTATTAGCCTTAGCATAACGCCGTATCTGCGGCCCCGCTTCTGCTTTCTTTCCCTCCTCTGTCTGTGTCGTCTCCTAGACCCAACAACAAACCACGGAGAGCCCGCTGGTCTCGCTATGTTGTCTGGGATGTTGTGCGTGTGATGAAAAACACTCAAAACAGATGTCTGGCTCTGGACACCGATGTCTATAAGGTTCTGAATGGTGTAGCGGATGTTCGCCGAACCGATCGTGCACAAACAAGGACAAAAAAAAGTACAAAAACAACAAAAAAGTGCACTGAAAAGGAGAGCCCTGAGCCGCTGCGTGCCGCCATGCTCCTAGCCTAATCGAAGTAGGCTAGGTACTTTTTATAACTTTTTGGTTAGTACATTAGAAAAAATATTGGTGTTTTTTATTATGAAAAGGTTAAGTAAGTGTTGTAGTGGGAGGTTTGGAACGCATTATGGGTTAGCCTTTGCGAACGAATTAAGTTCGTAAGTCAAGGGTCCACTGTATTGCGTATTTAAGTTAATCAAATTTATAACAAGTCTCTGGAAATCCACCCGCCGATGTACCGTATTTGCGTATATAGTTTCAACACAAAGGTTCCAATTTACCAAACTTCTCCGCAATCATTTCCTAGTTTCCATCAAAAATGCCGGCAGTCTCAAATTCTCGCCGATAAACATTATAAATATACCCGAAGAGACACTTTTAAGGAAATTTAGAAAATTTTGCTTGGAGAAGGGGGTCGGCTTAAATACCGGTCATCGGCAAATACATGTAATTTAGTCGGTAGAGAAGGGGATCGGCTAATATACCGGGTCGACTTGTATTCCGAGATCTACGGTATGTGAGGAGAGAAAGGCATCTTGATGGAAAGAATAGAAACCAGGAATTTAGAACTATCTCATCAGAAAATTGAGAGAAGGAAGGTTAAGATAACTGGATAGCATATTGTCTACAAGGGATGATACATAAATAGTGCACAAATTTAAACTGTATGGCAGGGCTATTCAATTACAATTTCAATTGTGCCAGATTTTCACACCAAGAAATTTAGCTGGGCCAGACATTTTCAGTAGGCGGTAAGGCAGCAGGTAATGACAAATTTTAAATTTTTACAGAAATGAATGTATTTAAAAACAAGTAATGTTTATTTATTGCTTCCCTTTTAAAAATCTGGCACAGGCACATCAAAAATATATTTAAAAAACAACAAAAAGCTACAACTGAACAGAATCTGAAGTAGTAGCAATACTTTTTTCCCCACTTTTGAAATAAAAAAACAAACATTTTGCTCACATCTCAAAGTGCATAAAATGAAAATAAAAAAATGCACAGCATTAGCAATTACATTTGTTTCCCTTTTGAAATATGAGACCCTCCCACAATTTAAAGGGGTGGTCATGACAGGCAAGGGATTTTGTTTTTTTCATGGAACTTAGCTATTTTATTTACACGTTTCCAATCAATGATATGACAGAGGTTAAATTTGAGTTCCACAACGCCGTTCCTGTTGAATTTTTTTTTCCCCTGGAGGCTGCACGTATGGAGTGAAAGTGGATTAGTACATTTATTTTAAAATGTCTTTGTACAGAGTTGTTGGATGTTAAGTAATTAATCATTAATTATAATTATTACTATTATTATTTTTACTAAATTGTTTTCCAGGTTTCTTTGTTGACGAGTTCCCGCTGAAGAATTTATTAGTAACAGAACATATTGTGCACACGCCAAAACGACTGAAGTAAAAACTAACGAAGTGCAATTTTTCCATACCATTTTAACAACGTTTACTGTCTGCTGTCGATCACTGAGCACCCTGGTAAAATGACAATAATACACTTTCAACCTTAAAACGCCGACTTCATCACATCTCTGTGTATGATGAAACAGTAGGCAGATGACTGCTCGAACATGTTTACTGACAGACAGGCCGGTATTTTGCATGGAGTATGCATTAATCAAAAGACAAACAGCATTCAAAGATGCACAAACACAAGGAGATCGGTGACAATCACACCTTAGTGTGCCTGCACGGAGTCAAAAGGTGACAACTGAATTCCACGGGGCAAAGATATCTTCGTAACAGAGGACCTATATGATGGGCAGAGGAATTTCAAATGTTTTACAAGCTTACCTTTAGTTTTGATGACTGGTTGCATCATATCCTGCCTCTCGTTGAAATTCAGCTGTCCCCTTGTTCTGACGATTTGTCCTACTTTGTCGAAGTATCCTACCGTAGTTTATTTCGACAGATATATCTGTTATATCCATTTATTGTAAGTCGTAACATTAAACTTATAACGTTATACCATGTCATCATTTAACATGTATTTAGAAGTCGTCTATCAAATTTATGGAAACAATTTATTCTATATGCATCATTTAATGCCCGAAAGAGACACAGCCTGATGCAAAGATTTCACAAGACGGTCATTACTCGTGCATGGATACAACGGCCTGTACAAGATTAAAAGTCACATATGCAAAATATACAACTTATAAAATGCTGACAGTAAATACCTATTCAGTAAACTGTAATAAATGCATCTGCGCATGCGTAATATCAGTGAGTAGATCATTTCGATGGGTAGGATGTTTCGTTAGAACACCCTCAGCAGCGGCGTGTACTCAGAAATATTTTCCCGCGCGCATCTCCAACTCTGATGTCATTTTCACCGCAACTCCTTCACACCCAGCGCGGGATATAAAACAACCTTCAAGCAGCTCAGAGATATGCTATAGAGATGGGATTTATGGCTCTTTGAGGGGATCCGGATCTTGGCGATCCGTTCCTTTCAAAGAGCCATTCAAAAGAGCGGCTCTTTGGCTCTTTTTAAATATTTAGTCAGTTTTAAGACGCCAGCTTGGGGGCATCTCAGTTTATCCTGGAAATAATCACTGGGAGGAATGATGAGGTGAGATTTGTAGTCAAATAATTAAAACTCAGATATCACACACCAATATCTGAGTTTGAATTATTCTGAAATATTCATTATTACCTCATTTGTCATGTGTGGACTATATTCCATAGGGTTGCACAACATCCTTCTGCTTAGACAGTGACATCACTATTTTGGATTTACCTTTAGTACAAAGTGTGTGTATGTGTAAAGCTACGTTGACTTATGTTATTCATACAATACCTACTCACAAATAAACATCAAAAACAAAGCCGGCTGCAATGAATTTCTGTGCAAAACAGCTTTTACTACAAACACTTCCACACAAGAACATTGTTATCACACAAGAACATTTTGATAGAAAACAAAAAATATTTCAAGTTTTAAATATATACTGTAGATAAAATTAGAATAAATAAAATGGAAATGTCTACATTACTACTACTACTATTACTACTATTACTACTGTAAACTTTGCAAACAGGACATCAGCCCCTTCAAGTCTTAAATGAACACAAAATGCAATGTAAATAAATACAAAGCAGTTCCTTACTTTATGGCTTTTTCTGCCTCTTTCTTGTTCTTGGGCAAATTTGCATTTAGGAAGACAAGAGCTCTGACCTTTTTGGGCTTAAGGTGACTTCTCCTCTCTGAGATTATCTGTCCAGTTTTTGAGAATATTCTCTCAGAGGGAACTGATGTCGCCACAACACAAAGCTTCTTGGCCATCAGCTTGCTAAGCCTGGGGTAAACAAGCTTGCAGGGCATCTCTTACCACCAGGTTAATAGTATGGGCCAGGCATGGAAGGTGCGTCCATCCAATGGTTTGTATAGCCTTAGTAACATTTGCTGCATTATCGGTTAGGCAGCACACTACTTTCTTGTCCACCCCCCACTCTGCTGCAACACTAAGCAGCTGTTGTGCAATGTTGTCTGCTGTGTGCCGCTCACTGAATTCAAAACAGTCCAGGAGGCAGGAGGCCACACGTAAATCCTCGATAAAATGGCAGGTTACAGACATATATGATGCTGTCGTTCTTGAAGTCCAACAGTCTGTGGTTAAACAGACAGCTGGTACTTTTGACACCCTTCTCTTCAAAGATGCTGTCTCCCTGTCATACATATCCGTGTCCTTCTGGGCTAAGGCCTTCCTACTTGGAGGAATGTAGGAGGGGTTGAGCGCCTGTGAATATTTTTTGAATCCTGTGTCCTCCACTATTGAGAAAGGCTGGAAGTCAGTGGCTATCATCTTTGCCAGCTCTTCATCTATCTTCTCCTGTCTTAATGGGGTCAAGACGAAGACAGGAGGTAAATATTGACTGATGGATGTCTGCTTTCTTTTTGGTTGTGCCTGGCCAGGCGATGTGGTGGGCCCAGTGGGGTCAGAGGCTGCTGGGGCTTCAGTTGCACTTGATGTGGAGGCAGAGGAGGCAATGGACACATCAGTGTCACGGTTGTTGTCTGAGTCTGGCTCTGCTCTCAAACCTGTGACCTGCAGTGTTGGGTGTTGAGTCTTCAAATGCCTGTGTAAATTATTTGTTGACCCAGACTTAAATGAAATGACTTTCTGACAAATGCTGCATTTAGCCTTACTGTTTTCTTCGCGAGAAAAGTGCACCCAAATGCTGCTCCTTTTCCTCTGGCTCATTTTCACGTGTGTGTCTTATTCCTTCGAACGACTTTGGCACTGAGACAGAGAGGCACTCGCACGTTTTATTTTTTTTATTTTTTTATTTTTACTGGAGTAAGCATGTGACAGCAGCATGCACAAGTCATGGCTCCGCTCCTACTCACTGGCTCCTCAGTATTTACAGTCTATGGCTCCTACCCAATGAGAGGCACGCAGGGTGGAGTACTCACGTGAAGGATGCATGCACAACTATCATCATTGTTAGGCAGTAGCACCCCTGCTGGGTGCGCCCCTCCCCCTGTGTGGGTCCGCCCCACACCACCTGGGTGCGCCCCCCCAACCCGCAAGACTGTTCTGTCTTGCGGAGGAGCTAATTTGTGTGCATCTGTGTTGAACACTGTGGTCCCCGGCCGGGGGTGGAGCCCGGCCGGGACGCCCAGGAGGACCAGAGGAGGACTTTTGCCTCCTCCAGACCGAGAGGGGGCGTCCGTCCTGGTTATACTGGAGGCCTCGGGTAGAGGGCTTGGAAGCCCAGCCCTGTAGGGGCCCGTGGCCGCGCCCCAGTGCCTTATTATCCCGGGAGCCTGGCACTTCCGCCACACCAGGAAGTGCCGGGGGGAAGACGACAGGGGACACCCGGACGGCTTCCGGGTGCGCAGCCGGCACTTCCGCCACACGAGGGTGTGTCCGCGGGAGATTGCCGGGAAGCAGCTGGAGCCCATCCGGGTTCCTATAAAAGGGGCCGCCTCCCTCCAGTCATTAGTGGATGTCGGGTGGAAGAGGACAGAGCTGGAGAGAGGACGGGAGGCGGTCAAAGAGAGAGAGGCACAGAGACTGTGAGGCCTGGACTGTGGGGAATCGGTGCAAGAGGCACTGGGGTTCGTGCATTGTAAATATATTGTAAAAATAAACGTGTGTTGGGTGAACTATGTTGTCCGTCTGCCTGTGCCCGGGTCCAAGTTCACAACACGCATAGGAAAAAAAGAATGACAGAAAGAACGGTTCCCCCCCAGCCGCGACTCGGCTCCCGTCGTTCATGTTTATAAGCCATTCAAAAGAATCGATTCATTCATGAACGACACAACTCTAATATGCTAGGGGAGCCCGTACCGACACATATGTTAACGGCACATACGCTCAACAATATATAAAAAAAAGCCTTTTGCATCTGTTACAATATACTACTTTAAAGTTTCAATGACAATTCGCCACTGGCAAACTAAGTAGAAATGATATTAGTCATACCTATTTTTGGTCGCATTTGTGATCATTTTAGTTGAAGTCTGGAGCCCTCGCGGGACCACGGGCTGGGCCACTCAGAGGTTGCTCCTGGGCCACATGTGTCCCATGGGCCGACATTTGAATATGCCTGCTGTATGGGATGATGGTTTTCAATTCTTGAAACTAGTCTAATATTTTGAGCACTGAATTCCACGAAATGAAGTGTATCTATACTAATAAAAGGCAAAGCCCTCACTGACTGACTGACTGACTGACTGACTGACTCACTCACTCACTCACTCACTCACTCACTCACTCACTCACTCACTCACTCATCACTAATTCTCCAACTTCCCGTGTAGGTAGAAGGCTGAAATTTGGCAGGCTTATTCCTTACAGCTCACTTACAAAAGTTAAGCAGGTTTCATTTCGAAATTCTACACGTAACGGTCATAACGGTCGATAACGGTCGACAACGTCCGCCATGTTGAACTTTCTTATTTATGGCACCATCTTCACGAAATTTGGTAGGCGGCTTCCCTGCGCTAACCGAAACCGATGTATGTAGTTATTTCGATGGTATGACGCCACTGTCGGCCGCCATATTGAACTTTCCACCGTCACTAATTTTCCAACTTCCCGTGTAGGTAGAAGGCTGACCCGATCTTCACGAAATTTGGTAGGTGGCTTCCCTGCACTAACCAAAACCGATGTACATACTTATTTCGGTGGTATGACGCTACTTTCGGCCGCCATATTGAATTTTCCAAACATCACTAATTCTCCAACTTCCCATGTAGGTTTGAATGCTGAAATTTGGCAGGGTCATTCCTTACAGCTTACTTACAAAAGTTAAGCAGGTTTCATTTCGAAATTCTACGCGTAACGGTCAACAATGTCCGCCATGTTGAACTTTCTTATTCATGGCCCCATCTTCACGAAATTTGGTAGGCAGATTCCCTGCGCTAACCGAAACCGATGTACGTACTTATTTCGATGGTATGACGCCACTGTCGGCTGCCATATTGAACTTTCCGTCACTAATTTTCACAATGTCCGCCATGTTGAACTTTCTTATTCATGGCCCCCATCTTCACGAAATTTGGTAGGCGGCTCCCCTGCACTAACCGAAATCAATGTACATACTTATTTCGGTGGCATGACGCCACTGTCAGCCGCCATATTGAACTTTACAACGTCACTAATTCTCCAACTTCCCGTGTAGGTAGAAGGCTGAAATTTGGCAGGCTCATTCCTTACAGCTTACTTACAAAAGTTAAGCAGGTTTCATTTGGAAATTCTACACGTAACGGTCATAACGGTCGATAACGATCGACAACGTCCGCCATGTTGAACTTTCTTATTTATGGCCCCATCTTCACGAAATTTGGTAGGCGGATTCCCTGCGCTAACCGAAACCGATGTACGTACTTATTTCGATGGTATGACGCCACTGTCGGCCGCCATATTGAACTTTCCAATGTCACTAATTTTCAAACTTCCCGTGTAGGTAGAAGGCTGACCCCATCTTCAAGAAATTTGGTAGGCGGCTCCCCTGCGCTAACCGAAACCAATGTACATACTTATTTCGGTGGTATGACGCCACTGTCAGCCGCCATATTGAACTTTACAACGTCACTAATTCTCCAACTTCCCGTGTAGGTAGAAGGCTGAAATTTGGTAGGCTCGTTCCTTACAGATTACTTACAAAAGTTAAGCAGGTTTTATTTCGAAATTCTACGTGTAACGGTCATAACGGTTGACAATGTTCGCCATGTTCAACTTTCTTATTTATGGCCCCATCTTCACGAAATTTGGTAGGTGGCTTCCCTGCGCTAACCAAAACCGATGTACGTACTTATTTCAGTGGTATGATGCCACTGTCAGCTGCCATATTGAAGTTTCCAACATCACTAATTCTCCAACTTCCCGTGTAGGTAGAAGGCTGAAATTTGGCAGGCTCATTCCTTACAGCTTACTTACAAAAGTTAAGCAGGTTTCATTTCGAAATTCTACGCGTAACGGTCATAACGGTCAACAGTGTCCGCCATGCTGAACTTTCTTATTCATGGCCCCATCTTCACGAAATTTGGTAGGCGGCTTCCCTGCGCTAACCGAAACCAATGTACGTACTTATTTCGGTGGTGTGATGCCACTGTCAGCTGCCATATTGAACTTTCCAACGTCACTAATTCTCCAACTTCCCGTGTAGGTAGAAGGCTGAAATTTGGTACTTATTTCGGTGATATGATGCCACTGTCGGCCGTCATATTGAACTTTTCAACGGTCTTTGTTACTTATGGGCCCTTCTTCAAGAAATTTGGTACGCGGGTTCCCAACGCTAACTGAATCCTACTTACGTACATATATACGTCCATAGCCTGCAGCTCGGTCACCGTGTGAGGCGGCGTTGGGTCCCCCATCCCAACGCCTCCCACGTTGTTGGCTGCCTGCCTATATAAGGCCATCTGTCGCTCCAGTCTTTACATTCCCTTCCTTGCTTCGCCACGGTATTCACGTCTCCCTGCTGA
>JANRMT010062854.1:3371069-3387307 GCA_026402145.1 Polypterus bichir lapradei | reverse complement strand
AGATAGATAGATAGATAGATAGATAGATAGATAGATAGATAGATAGAACTGTATTTGTACCCAGGGGGAAATTTTGTTTTTTTTTATAGAAGTGCTTTAAATAAATAAATACATACATAAATATGTAGAAATGCAAATAAATAATTATATAAATATAATAAATTAATTCAGAAAAAAGAAAAACAGTGAGAAACATTTTTGTTTTTCTCCACTATAGGCACAATAATAATAATAATAATAATAATAATAATAATAATAATAATACATTTATCCATACATCTTCCAAACCTAGTTATCCAGGGCTTAGTCATGTAGGCAGCAGGAGCCTATGCAAGCAATCATTATGCACAAGGCAGGAACAATAGGATGTCAGTCAATTGTAGGGCAAACCCCCCCACCCCACACACACACACACAAAACACACACATCCCAAAGACATTCATGTTTGTTCATTTGGGCAGGCAAGAGAGAATATGTGTGTGTGTGGATATGCACTCTGTCTTGCAGTTTCAGAAAATGGATGGATTACACATCCAAATTTATTTACTAATTCAACCTGAGAATGGGATGAAACAAAATGAAAAATCCACAGAAATGTTAAAAAGTAAACAACTAACACACAAATATTCTGCCATGTTTAAGCATGATTTAATTGATTAAAAAAATTAAACATGACGATGGTGAAGCAAGAACATATAAATGTATATTTATACTTTTGATTTTCTTTTTATATAACATTATCTTATACAAAAAAGGTTCATAGGCAGGACTTTAGGACATTGGTTAGTATTGTTGCTTGAGAGCTCTGAAAACCTGCCTTCAACTTTCAGCTTGATCTCTGTTTGCATGCTGATCCCATTCCATTGTGTTCTGTTTTTTTGATTAAATCTGTGGCTTTCATAGCTATCAATGTTTGAATGTTCTCCCTATGTTCATGTGCTTTTCCCCCAGTTTTCCTGTTTCTACTTGTGTTACAAAAGTATGTGCATGCTAGACCCCTGTTGTGTGGAAGCCTGAGTTTGTTTTCTTAACTTGCACCCGATATTACCAGGATAGACTTCAGCTTCCTAAGATCCTGTGCACACAAAAAATGAAGGTTTGATAAAGAAATGATTACCCATGACATAACAATAATAATAATAGAACCACCATCAGAGCATACTGTAACACAATAAAGACATGCACTACAAGTCTGTTCTTGTTTGCTAAGAATTAAAATGACAGAAGAGGAATGTTATATTTATTACTGTGTAAGATAACCTATTATCAGCATGCATATACATTTTTAGTAAAGTAAATAAGTAGTGTATCTTGGTAAATTATTAATGTAAACAGAGGTGTAGCACACTTTCCAGTTTTTCACTGCTGAAATTGTGAAATACACTTGATAATAATACTGTCCACGTGAAAGAATGCAGTATATATTAATGTATAAACAATACAAAAATTTCATTCAGATAACCAGTTCTACTTTTTGTTATCTGTCTTTTTCCATAGGACTTTAAAACCTGTATCCCAAAATCACCCTTCCACCTACTTTCATCATCCAACAAGCCCAATGAGTTCTCTGAGGGTAAGCCCAGCTCACTGATTGCATGTCAGCATTAGGTAAACACTAGTAGCTCTACTATGAACTTGGACTGGCTGAAGGTCTCACTCTGAGATAAAGAGATATACTATAAATAACTCCAGCCTTTTTGGATTAATTAGGTTTAAAGCAGAAGAAGATTAGCTTGTCTTCTCTGGGGAAAGCTTCTACGCACTTTGGCAGCTCTGAGCTCTACAACTACATGGTTGTTAAAGGGGTAGCAGTTGTAAGATTTTAAAGAGGATCCGCTTATACCAGAGTTGATGAATGACAGTGACCAGTTTTTAAAATGTTTTAAAGCTATTCTTTTAATTTAATCAGGAAATGAAAAACCTTGAAATACGTTAAAATGATTAAAGAAAGTATCACACAGTGAACATGGACAGTCAGTCAGTCAGTCAATACCATACCAATTTAATTGAATTTAAGACTAATAGAGGCTATCCCAACAGCACTGGACTCACTGTAGGAAACACCATGGACTGGGTGGTAGTTCATGACACACCCACACTCACACTCATGGGCCAACTTGGAATTGCCAATAAGCTCCACCTGCACATCTTTGGGAATGGGGGGGTAGAAGGGGGGGTTGCTGTAGAACCCAGAGGTTGTGGAATAACATGCAGATTGCACTTTCACAATATCCAAGTGCTGAATTCAATCCCTGGACTCTGCATCTGTAAAGCTAACATGCATCCACTTTGTAATGTATATTTCAAAATATCAACTCATTTACAAGATATCTAAGGTAACATGGCAAAATAATTATTGACCATGCTCTTCATTAGTTACTTGGCTAACCCTGTTAAAATATTGTTTAAGTCTATCAGTGGTTTCACCCTCAGATTGCAAAAAAGGCAAACTGAAAATGTAACAAAATAGACTACTCAAAACGTTAAAACAAAGTAATATTAGTACTGTAGCTATGAATAGTAGGTGTGCTCAAAGAAGAAATAGTTAAGACTCCCTTAAATTGACTTAACTAATTATTATTAATAATACTGGGGCGGCACAGTGTCGCAGTGGTAGCGCTGCTGCCTCATAGTAAGGAGACCTGGGTTCGCTTCCTGGGACCTCCCTGCATGGAGTTTGCATGTTCTTCCCCCGTCTGCGTGGGTTTTCTCCAGGTGCTCCGGTTTCCTCCAACAGTCCAAAGACATGCAGGTTTAAGTGCATTGGCAATCCTAAATTGTCCTTGGTGTGTGTGTGTGTGTGTGTCCTGCCCAGAATTTGTTCCTGCCTTGTGCCCTATGCTTGCTGGGATTGGCTCCAGCAGACCACCATGACCCTGTGTTAGGATATAGCAGGCTGGATAATGATTGACTTATACTATTTTTGAGTGGTTAGTATGAGAAGACACATTGAACTGTAACAAATTTAGAAGTAAGATTTACTGGTATTATGAAGTGTAAGAATACATAAAGAATTAAACTATGTTGATCAATTTAATATGTAAATTATATGCAAGTGAGCTATAATAAAACAGATAATACATTTAACCAAAAAACTATTGGGTTCTCCTATTAAAGAATTTATTTAAGCAATAATAAAACAATATTATCACATAAGCCACCACATGTGAACAGGACTTTCATGTTCCTGCACAAACTATATTGAGAAGCATCGGAGCTCAGTCTATAGGGCTTGAGATCGAAAATCAAGTGAACCCATATCTGTTTCTATTTAAAAAGACCATCAAATGTTTCTTTTTTCAAATACAATTAAAAGTGAAGATTTTCAAATTTTGGTAATTTTGTTTTTATAATATAACATTTGCAATTTAAACAAACGCTGACATGTGCATGTTTAAAGTCAGCTAGGTATAGACATTTTTTAAGTTAAAAAATCTCTCTATTATGATAAAAAAAATCCTGGGATGAGACAAGACTTTTTAGCCTGGGACGATATGTGACTTTTTTAGAGAGATACTTTCACGTCCCATGAGAGGAGACTTTGTGCCAAGAGATTTAACCACGCTTGGGGCCGGAAATAAAAGACAAAGAGTAGATGACAAAGTAGAACGTCATAAAGAATTCAAAAACGTTGGTGTGGTACACATGCAGAGCAGGTTAGAGATAATGGAAGTACTAAAATTTGAAAGTCTCAAAAAATGATAGTAAAGATCACATTAGCACAAGCAAATGGAAATTATTACTCTGTGAAATAACGAACAGTGAAAAGAGATCTAATATATTGTCTGCATTTAAACTTTAAGTCGAAGACTTTTAGATTGTCTAATTCATGTTAAAATCAGGGAAAAGTAGTATTTCTTCCCAATGAAGAGGCATATCCGCGAGAATTAAAAGATTTGTTTGGTGAAAGTGAAATCCACATACACGAGCGGCAGAGATGCGAAGTGGCTGATGCGTAGCGCAGGCCAAGGGGGTTGGCAAGCGAAACCCCCTAGTAAAAAATTAACAAAGTCACAATTAACATGTCAATTAAACAAATCCTTATAATCTCCAAAATTCCTGTCAAGAAGTACCAGTCGTCAGCTTACATGTTTTGTTCCCTCGTAGCTTATGGATCTTCTTGATGCCAGTGCCCTAAACTGTAAAATAAATGGGAAGGTGCAAGACAGAAACTATACAGTAAATGGCAGCCACTGCATTGAAAACTACTACATACATAAGTGCAAACTGCAACAAATTAATTCACAAACTGAAGTCAGGACACACTCTGCCAAAATGGTCAAAGAAGGCTTCAGTAATTTTACACAGCACCTTCTTTAGAAATGATTAAGAAACACTTTATATAAAAAGTGGGGGGACCGCACACACACACACAGTAGCATTTTATTATATAGCAGATTAGTATAAATTAAAAACTACATGTACTGTCAAACAGTGAAGCTGAAAACAGGCTATTAAATAAAAAATAAACTACACACATTATAAGATATATATATATATAAAAAATCGGAAAATACCTGTCAAGAAATGACAGGCAAAATAAAATACAGTAAAAGACACATTTCCTGGGAGTTTAACTTTGAATACCTTTGGTGACGTGGACACAGATAGCTTTATGTTTTTTTTTTTTGTTTTAGCCTCATTGTTTGAGCATATATGGAACAGCACTATTCATTAAAAAAATTCGCTCTGTTCAATAAAAAGTATAATGGTGTTATTTCAGAGAACAACTGTGCTGAAGGACAGAAAAAGAAGACAGAATAAAAATTACATTTGCAAAAATATAATTTCTCTGTCTCTTATAGAATAGGTACCAGCTTCTAAAATTTTAAATTACATTAAGTGGTTTTGAAAAAGTTATGTTAAATTTGTTAACATTTACAACTTTTCTGCTTTATACATGAAATGAAAATTTAAAGAGTTTGTATATCCTTCCAAACATTCTCTTTTTTAATGTACTTTTATCCTACATCTCAGAGGTATGCAGCTTAGTTTAAATGATGGCTCTACACTTGGATGCAGAGGCTGCAAAGAAATGATATCCCTTCCAGGGTTTATTAGTGCTTAGTGCATCTGGTATAAGTTCTGACTCCCCACAGTCTTGTAATTGACAAAATATTTGTATAAAATGGACAAGTGCAAGGGTGACATTTTACATATTACCTGTTTTGATTAGAAAGAAACATATCTATCTTGTTTTCTACTGTTAATGCTGCTTATGTATGTATGTTCGGTATTTCACAGATACTTTTGTTTACAGATCTGGCAGGGTTATTGTGGTAATATTTATTTTGAGCCTTTTAAAATTCATAAAAAGGCCTTTCATCCTCCTGAAGACAGACTTACTAAATCCAGCATGAGAAGAAATGAGGACATATCATATAAAAGAGCCTATTCAGATTTCCAGGTAATAAAGATTATATTTTACTTATCCATAAAACCTGGCAGAAAAAAATTATTAGCTTGTGAACAGGAAAACTGTTTTAATGATAAAACAGATGAATCACAGATAATGGCTATTGCATACCATAGCAGCTAAACATATTGATGGGCAAACTGCAGCAGATACTGGATATTCACATTAGCATTGTAAATGGCATTTCAATGTGATGGCACTCATGACAGCAATCCAGACTAGAATTTTTTTCAATAAAGTGTTCATAACAATACAATATTTTAATTACCCTAAGAACACGTTTCGGTCTACCATGACTGAAAAGTATTTAAATTCTTTATACTTAGAAAATGACAATGCAAGGAAGCTCTCATATGACAAAACTGCACATAAATATGTTTCTCAAAAAAACAGAAAAAAGAGATTTTTGTAAAATGTGCTTTGACTGTGACTATGTTCTTTTCAATATTGTATTTCATCATTCTATGATGCACCATGCAGATACCTTATATAACATTTATCTAATTTTCAACTCCCCATAACTCAAAAACTATAAGGCATGCGAACATTTTATTCACACCACTGACTTTGATATGCAAGATAATCCAGCTGAGAAATTTGAATCAAAAATTGAGATGTAATGGTTACATTTTTAAGAAAATTTGTTGTGTCTTGGAACAACCCCATTGAAGAAGGTAACAGTAGTTACCTAGACCTCATTGCTGGTTGCAGAGGGGCCCCCAAAAATGTAGGTCTGCCACTGCACTTTAAATGCCTATGCTCCGAATGGAAAAGCAAAAGAAATGTAACCAATACTGTTGTTTAACTGTTGTAAGTCACCTTGGATAAAGAAGTCAACCAAATAGGCAAATGTAGATAGATAGATAGAATTAGGTATAAATACACTTTTATATATATTATGTATACAGAAAGACAGGCTCACAGTCAAATGGATTTAGGCATAAATACTTTTGATTGATAGATAGATAGATAGATAGATAGATAGATAGATAGATAGATAGATAGATAGATAGATAGATAGATAGATAGATAGATAGATAGATAGATAGATAGAAATGACTCTACACTAATCAGTTGTATATGACTAATCTTGTGTTACACATCTGTCAATACTAAACTGCTCTTACTCTGTTCCTACCTTTTACAGATTAAGTTGTAATGTGTGCTACTTATCTTTTAATGAACAGGGTATAAAAACTCCAAGAACCAGCAGATTTCCTCGACTTCTTGGTTGTGTGAGGCAACTCTCTATGGTGGACAAAAATTCAATTTTTGCAAAAGAAAGTCCTCAACTCTCTGAAGATATCACATGGATCACAAGTCTCGGTGCAATTGGTGGCCTCCAAGTTCAAGATGCTTTATCTAAGAACACCACAAGCAATTTCTATAAAGACACAATAAAACTAAGAAAAGTAATAGTTTCCAGTCTAGTACACACATCTGACAATTTCCCCAGAAGCAGTTGTTCTGCTGTAGGCTGCTATCACCAGCTTTACTTTTAAGATGGTTTCCACCACATTTGAGTATTAAGCCCCGAGCTATGAAACAATGTGGAAATGAAAGTTAATGTTGCTGCTATTAAGATTTTCTTTAAAGTTAACTGTGATAAAGAAAAACACATGATTTTGTGATCAGTATTCATTAATGAAAATGTTACTCTAAAATAATAAAAAATGTCCTTATACAACATTTTTTCACTGACAAATGTTAGCTCACTTTATTTGTATATTTTAAAACTCCACCTGCTGTAAATGTTAATTGAGCTTAACTAGTGTGTTATTACACTATGTTAACATTAAAAACTACTTTATGTGGTAGGCTGAAAATTGTATTAGTTATTAGTCTGTGTGAATTAAACTGACAGTTCAGGACAGAAGCACATCAGTGTGGTTTATTATATAAGAAATATCATTGAACTGTACAAAATCAGTGCAATGAAATCACTGAGATACTACAAGTAGTAAGCCTTTGTTATTAGGTGTAAGCATTAGGCAATGCGTTTATGCTGTTATGCCATGCAGTACATGTTGAATGTAAATGTAATTTTTATGTTAAATTAAACACTGATTGCAATTCAGTATTTACAGGCTGTACTATGCTTTGTATACAATAATAACAGTGTGCTTCTCTGACTGAGCTGTTTGTTGGCCATCTTCAAAAGTTAAATTATTTTCCTTGTCGTGTTTTTGACTTTCTTTGATAGACCTTTATATTTTAATATTTTTAGGATGAATATTCAGTGAGCATTTCAGAATATATGCCCTGATTTTAGCCCAAGCAGATGTGGTTCCTGCCTTGCACAATTATGCTGCCTGGAGAGGTTATAACCCTCACAACCCAGAAATGGACTAAGCAGGTCTAACAGATAGTATTTAAAGTCTACAGATATTACATAAAATATAGGGGTCATCAAACTGAAATCTTACTTTGACTGATACTTTTCCAGTGTAATAGTTCAGCCTTCCATCCATTTCTTTTATATGCAGATTTCACAGTTCAAAGTCACTGGCAACACATTAATACCTGCAGTTTGATAGGCAGTGTGGCGTAGTGGTTAAAGCTCTGGACTTCAAAATCTGACAGTTCAAATCCTGCTGACACTGTGTGACCACGAGAAAGTCACTTAACCAGTTTGTGCTCCAATTGGAAAAAAATTAATCAACCATAACCAATTGTGTCATATTGTAAGTTGCCTTGGATAATGGTGTCGATCAAATAAGTAACTGTAAATAAATTAAACATCTTTCAAAAAGGAATGTTAGAGTGCTTCAGGAACTTACATGTTCAAAATGAACAGCAAGAAAATACAACATATGTGAAAACTACAATTTAAACTGTGAGCTTAAATAAAAAGTTTGCTTTGTGTGCAAAAATCTGCTATATTCTATTAAGACATTTCATATACAATGATATAATATATTTTGTTTTAAAGATGAACGTATAATAACTCCTCTTAAATGTCAACTAAGACAGGTTTCTGGTACCTGTGTATGTAAAAGGCAATATTTTTTCATATGTATATCATGTTGTATGTACAGCAAATGTTAAATTTTGTATTCTCTGTCACAGAAAAGAAAGATGTTATCTTTCGTGTCATGCACCTGCTGTACAGTATATAAAGAGTTAAAAAAACAGGCCTTAACTCTAATGACTTTAGCTTCAACGCACAGAACCTGTCACAAAGTAATCCAACCATATACACTGAAAAGAATACATGCATACTTTATCCTCGTCAATATTAAAGTCCATATTTATCAATGAGAATAAATAGCGTGTCTTAAGTGGAATAAAAGCTGAAAGGACACTTGAAGCATGGACAACCTGACGTGTCAGTATAACTAAAGCAAAGTATGATATGAAGTCAATGCGACACGCATGCACAGTTCAGCACAAGGATGATACTGAAGAATCTTGTGTTACAAACGTACTTCTGAGGAAATAATAATAATAATAACAACCATGTGCAGTATCTAGTTTAGCGTATTTTATTGGTGCCAGTTGGCAAAATATTTTTCGTAGTGATCGTAGCTGGAGATTACACGGTGTGCTCTATTATTAGATCTACAGTGCGTCATCCGAGACAGTATTTCCCAGTCTCCTCGACAGACCAGTATATAAGGCTGTCCACCTATTCATAGTACGGAGGCAAAGAAAAAAGAACGCGGAGCCAGCGGCGCTCCCTTCAGCACGAAGGACAGAGCCAACATGGGTCAAACATCGGCGGCGCAAAGGCAAGAGATCGACGTGGCAGATCTTCAGGAGATGTACAAAAAATTTGTGATCGAGTGTCCGAGTGGATCGTTGCATTTGCACGAATTTAAACAGTTTTTTGGAGTAGCCGCCAGCGGAGAAGCCGCAAAGTACGCTGAGAGTATGTTCAGAGCCTTTGATAAAAACGGGGTGAGGAGCAGGGCTGTTGTTCTGCCGACTAACAGAGTTTATTTAAAGTTTCTGATTTTGGCGAACTAATCTTAAAATATCAACCCGAGCTATTATTCGAAAACTTGCATCATCAGTAGTAATATTGATTAACCAACTAAAACTAAGAGACTTAAAATATGTTATGTGACATATATGCGTACTTGCATATAATTATCCAAGAAAATTAATTTTTTTTTAAATTAATTTTAATTAATTTAGCAGGCATGTATGTATATGCTTCTTCGTCATCTTTTACGTATCTAAGTTCACCCGCTTGGACTAATTTCAGCTATAAAACTTTCCTTTTTTAACTTTAACTTTTATTTTAAATTAATCTATTAATTGAAATGTATAAAAACGAAGTTCTAATTTTTATAAGGTGATATTTGTAATCATTGTGTTTCTGGTAATATTCCTATAGTTTATACACGAGTAACATTTCTAACGGAAAACTGTGCTTGTTTCAATGTAGGATAACACAATTGATTTTTTGGAATACGTGGCTGCCTTGAATCTTGTCTTAAGAGGGAAGCTGGAACACAAACTGAAATGGTCCTTCAAAATCTACGATAAAGACGGGAGTGGATGCGTGGACAAAACGGAACTCTTGGAAATCCTCAAGGTAAAATCCATCGATAATTTTAGGTGGAAAACTTGAGGCATATTGTATTGGCTGTGGATTTTGGGAAAGATGGGCGCGGTACTCTGAAGAGAATTTCGTTTCATTAAGAATACACTGAAAGCTAACACACTCGGCGAATATACAATTTAAATTAATGTCACATGCATTAATTCACTTAGCGCAAGGATACTGTATGTGAACAAGTTACTACTATGATTTGAAGTTTTGAATCGATTTAATTGTCGTTCTCTTTTTCGTTTTGTTTTATTTGTCATCGTTTTCCCAAATCTACTGAAAATAAATACTCTGCAAACACTAAGTTGGTAGCTACCTGGCTGCACCTCCTTCTCCCTTACAAATCTTAAGGTTGTGGAGGGCACTGCAGGACAAAAATGGGTCATCGACAGAGCTGACACCTAAAGCTGGGGGAATCCTACGTTTCTTTTTTTAATCGTTTAATCCTGCTTAGCTTAAAACGACAGAAACAAATAAAACGAAGCCTTAAAACTTTTGTCATACGACAGACAAGAAGTTTAAGTTATTGGAACAACACGTAAAGAATGCCACATTAAATTTGCGGATGTATAGTCATTTGTAAAGTAAATACACACCATATGAAATGTATTTACTTTTATAACAAATGTGAACATATCAAGACTTGATCTTCATTTAAACAGAATCTTTATATAAAGGTGATATAAAATAACATGTGTCACACCATCATTTTGTATAGTCCATTGTACAATTTAAATAAATATACATGCAGATTTCACATGTGGAAAAAGTAGGCACACCTCTACATTTAGCTCTGCCTCAGATATCTAAAATTAGAATCAGGTGCAAAAGATTAGAAGTTCATTACAAAGAATCTTGGAAAAACTGCTTCATTTAAACATCATGCATTTAGATTGGCTTGCAGTTGAAATGTGCATTACCATGCATAGATTGAAAGAGCTCTGTGGGGCATTTAGAATAAAAGGTTATAGATGCCTTTCAGGCTGGGAAGAAATTTGAAAAGATCTTCAGACAATTATTGAAATCAACCATTCCACTGTCCGGAAAATCATCTACAAGTGGAGCAGATTTCATATCACTACTATCATGTCCAGGCCAGGCTGTCGCACTGCAAGTTCAGCCCTAAGAGCAGAACACAAGATGATGAAAAAAGTCTCTAAGAACTCCAGAAATTCAACACAACACCTACATGTATTTTTTATGTCAAAATGTATGAGTCTACCATTAGAAACAGGGAGGTGTGGCCACAGGACTTATTTGTCTGTCCAGGAAGAATATCAGGGCAAGACTAAAGTTAGTAACTGAGCATCTAGGCAAAGAACACCTAGAACAATGTGCTCTATGCAGACAATACAAAGATAGAATTATTTGGCTACAGTACCTGAGGACATGTTTAGTGAAAACCAAAGACAGTATGTGACTAAGAAACTGAAACCAACAGTAAAGCATGGTGTTGGAAATGTTATGGTTTATGGTGGAATTGAAGAGTCGTTCCTTCCCCACAATATGCGACTCTTCAATTCCACCCAAGGGAGTAAATGCTAACATTATTCAAAGTTATTGCCTGCTTTTACATGCATTTTTATTACTCTTTAATATTGTTTTTTGTATCATTATACTGCTGCTGGATTATGTGAATTTCCTCTTGGGATTATTAAAGTATCTATCTGTCTATCTATCTACAGTATCTATCATCAGGGCTTGGCAGCCTACCATCATATAATCCAGTGTTAATTATTCATTGTACCAGAGGGTGTTTGTCGATAATGTTAGATCATCTATCATAAGATTAAAGCTCAAAAAATGTAAACCTTGCAACATGACAATGACCCTAAACACTGACCCTAACTACTGACAATGACCCTAAATACTGTTCTAGTAAACTAGTAAGGAATACCTGAAGAGAATGAAATGGGGAGTTCTGGAAAGGTCAAGTTAAAGTCGAGATTTGAATCCCATTGAGATGCTGTGGAGGGATTTGAAATGGACTGTCAGTCAATGTCAGACAGTGGTACTGTGATAGTAAACACCAATTTGAGGTTGCTTTTGCTGAAGGAGGCAACACTAGCAACTAGAGCCAAGGGTGTACCTACTTTTTCCACAGATGGAAATTAAATGACTGTTCATTTTTCATTGGATAAATTATTGCAAATTCAAATTTTCATTTTTTTTAATTACATCACCTCTATCTAAAGAAACTTCTTAAATGAAGACACATTTTGATGTGTCCAATGTGAAAAGGGAACAAAGGGAGTCAGCTGACAACAATTTAAAGGACGTGGTTAGACATACAATGAGCCACCATGTAGCCTAAATACTTAACTTCAGTAAGTCTGAAAATAATACATATTTTTTGATTAAGTGGAGACCGGCTTTGTGAATGGACTGCAATATGGCCAAAATGTGGCTCATGTGTTTTTTCCAGGTAGTGGAATAGATGATCATGTCATTCAGGTAGACAACACTATAGACAGTAAGGGGACATAGAAGTGTGTCTACTAGATGTTTGAATGTCGCTGGTACTCTGTCAAGCCCAAAAGGCAAGACACAGTATTGCCAGTGTCTATGTGGGGGTACTGAATGCAGTTTTTTCTTTGGCACGTTCCATTAAAGAAATTTGCCAATAACCGTTTACCATATTGATATTAATTAAATATGTAGCTTTACCCAGCCTCTCAATGAGGTTGTGCATTCAAAGTATAAGATAATATCGAATTGCAAAAGTGCTAACTACCATCGGTTTTGGCACAAGAAGGACAGGGTTAGCCCAGTGGCTATGGCGTTCCTTAATGATCTCAAGTTCTAGCGTTCATTTTATGTCCAGCTCCACCTTAGTCTTTTTCAACATGCGCAATGTTATGGTCATTCCCAAACAATCAGTCACAATATCATGTGGTATGAGAAACGTCAAACTGGGTTTGGTATTGACAACATCCCATATGCAGGTGATGGTCAATTTCAGCTCCCTCTTCTGAGATGCCTTTAATTCTGCACCTAAAATTTCACTCTAGTGTTTGAGCAAAGAAAGACCTACCCATCCCGTGGTCATGGGGAGACCCTGCCAGAGATTTCAAAGACTGACATGGTAAACTTACTGTTTGGGTTGCCTGTCGGGTTGATAAGCTAAATAATCTACCAAACTCATTTAATACTGCAGAAGTTTAAAAATAATCAAAATAAATAGGCATACCAGGGTGCAAATAAATACACCCAAGGCTGAACTTAAAAACAGAGAGAGTGCATAGTGGTCAATAATAAATTAATAAATGGCAATTTCTTCATCCTCTGGGTTTTTATGCAGGTTGGGAGACTAATGTAAATGGTACAGTACAGCACTCAAGTTTTCAAAAAGATGCAATCTTTGTTCCTTATAACCAGTGCATTCCATTTTATATATCCTTTACTGTTTCAGGAAAAAAAAAAACATCTTTTGAACATCTCTGTTTCATGCTTATTTATTCTAAACAGTGATTCATTTAATCCGGTGTGTCCAAGACTAAATCTTGTGATTATAACTTCCTCTCTCCTATTTCTCCCACCCATCTTGATCTTCCCCACCACCTCCTGAATTTCATAGAGATGCCTTTCTTTTTTTTCTTTGTCCCAGTTCTGTTGACAAATGGACTTAACTGTTTTTTTTTTTATTAAGTTTCTTACTTCCTCTTTATGCAATGGCATTGTTACATCTATACTTTTAATACTAAGTGCTTGTTTAGCCAGGTTATCTGCTATCTAATTTCCCGGAACATCTACATGAGCAGGTACCCATAGGGAATAAACATCTATGCCCATAACTGCTGCTGTACATCTAGTAGTAAATTCTGGTTGCAATGGTTCTTGGAGGGGCAAACTTGGTAAAGGATGTGTAAATGACCTCAGTGCTCTTCTGGTTCAGAAGCTTCTGGACTGTGGACAAAAAGGAAAAGTATATTAAATGATGGCATACCCCCCCTTCTTGGCTTTGGATGGAATTGCTCACAAATACAGAGCTCTGAAGATGACTCCCAAGCATTTGTACCTGACATGGCATTAGGTTAAAAAAGAAAAAACACTTCATGGGGTATACTTATTTTTTTTTTACACGACTGTTGGCTGCATGTTTAATTTTTTCTGGCATAACATTTTGTTAATTTTTATTTGTTCTAACAGGCGATTTACAATTTAAAAAAAAGCTCCAAGCAAGACATTGATTGTGAACTCCTTACACCAGAAGAGGTCTGTGACAGAATATTTCAACTGGTGGATGAAAATGGAGATGGTAAATGTTTAAATATATAATATAGCCTTTTCTTTCAAAAATGTATTGAGCCTGATCTATTAAGACATATAACAGTAAAATAAGTTTTACTTTCATAAGAATCCCTGTGATCACTAAAATATCTGTTACTTGTAATATTTACAACGCTTTTTTATAACACTCAAATAAAATGTTTTGTCTTGCTTGTGAAATCACTTTTCTGTAGCTGATTTGACATATACATTATAGTGTGTCCCCCAGATATAGTCCTTTAGATTGCAAAACAGACAGTAGTTACATGGTGCCAAGTTTGGACAATAGGATGGGTGTGGCATCCCTTTGATTTACAGTTTCACAGAGTAGCCTTTGCAACCCATGCAATATGTGGAAAAGCAGAGTGTTTCTTTATCAATTTACCCTGACTAATTGCCACAACTGTCAAATAGTATAACTATGGAACAGTTATGCTGCCCTTCTTTGTCATGTAATCAGTATAGACTACACCCTCAACATCTTACACAAATTATGTACATGCTCCTGTTGTCACTGTTTTGCACTTTAATGTTCTGTAATATTTTAAAATCTCCATGCATCCTTTATTTCTATTTGTTGTTTAGACTATGAATTATAATGCTGTATTCAGATTTAATCTACTGTTATTTCCTAGTTTCTACCAGTTTGTATTAACTAATTTGTTTTTCTTTAAGACAGTGGATATGGTGATGCTTCATTTTTATTTGTTCATGAAGAACAGATTCAGTTAATATTGTAAAGCCAATCCCTAAAGTGTTTCCTCTTACAGTTACTGATACTCTTAAATGAATTATTACAATTGACTTCATGGCATCAATGCTTTAATACTATGTCAGGCCTACTATATTTTGGGTCATCTTCAAGAGATGCCCGGCCATGAGGCATTTTGTGCTGTATCAATTGACTGCGACATAGGAAGTGGACTGGTGCAAGTAACCTTTGAGTAGCTAAAAATAAATCTGCAAAAACAGTATAGCAATGTCAAGCATTAGAAACTCAATGATAGCATAGTTCTTGATATTGAACATTGCACCACCAATGTTGATTAGTTTCTGAAATAACAAATATACAAGATAAACCACAAACAGAAAATTTAAGAATTAGAACTAGCATTGTAGAATACTATGTTTAGATTCAGGCTTAAAATTTTTTGATCAACCCCATATACTGTATGTATAAGGGCATACATAACAAAAGTACTTATCTACTATATAATAAAATGGTACAGCCTGTGAGTGTTAGTGTGTGTGTGTGTCCAGTTCCTCTGAGCAATCTGATTGGTTAGTTTGACTTTGATTTGATTGGTTAACTTGCCTTTATTGCTCAGTGGTAGGGATGATGACACAATTCTTTAGAGGTACAAAGTTAAATTCCTGATTGTGACTTTTTTTTTAGAAAAAAGGAGTTAAAATGGTGTATTTCCACAATGACAAAGTGAATAGCGTACTGTGCGACATAGGGTGACTAAATACTGATGAGGTGCAATTTGATTAATCTTCAAACATGGAAGGAATTCACTATAATGCAAATAATTTTTTCACAGCGTTTAATAGTGACTCATCTACTATTGGTGGTAATCAAAAATCAGACAGAAGGCAAGAAAGGTGATTTAAAATGAGTGAGTATGAGAAGCAGGCTTTAAGGGAACACCATTAAGTGAGGAAGTGTTAGGCAGGAGAGGTTGTAGACACACAGGGATACAGAGGAAAGCCGTCAGAGGGACACTGATGGTGCACTTAAGGCAGTAGAGGTGCAGACATGAGGATACTGAGCAGAGGTATAGGAAGAATGCTGCAGGTACTTGGAGGGCAACAGAAGTTGGGGAGGTTGAGACACATGATGATACAAGGGAGAGGTGCAGGAGGAATGCTATTTAGCTAGTATATAGATATGTGTGTGTGTATATATAGATATATATATACTATATGTGTATATATGTATATATGTATAGATAGATAGATAGATAGATAGATAGATAGATAGATAGATAGATA
>JANRMT010062854.1:3355848-3371059 GCA_026402145.1 Polypterus bichir lapradei | reverse complement strand
ATAGATAGATAGATAGATAGATAGATAGATAGATAGATAGATAGATAGATAGATATTGAAAACACATTTTTTAATAACATAACAAATTAGTCCACCATTTATTTGTAGATTTATTTACATATGAGTATTTGATCTAAAGGAAAACCCATTTTTAATGTTAACCTTTCCATAAATGAGTATTCATCCTTACATTCATTTTGAATGTAAAACTAATAATGCAAGAAAAAAATAATTTTGATATGGGTAAGAAATTACTGTAGAGGAGGCATAAGTGATTATTTCAAAATACTATATCTGTAGTCATCAAGTTTATAATTTGGTACTATCTCTGTGCCTGACATGTATATAGTTTCATTTGGCAAGAGATAGAAAAGGTCTTTTCCAAAAAATAAAAGCATTTTGCTGCTGGTTTATTTAGTTTTAGAGGTTACTTAGGTCTGAGCACAAAACACAGTGGTCGCCTTTGTGGAATAGGAAAAAGTCAACTGATCAGATGAACTTTGCTATGGTGCTATACCAGAGATCAATGATGAGAAGGAAAAAATTAATTATTATCAAAAAATCCAAATACAATTATTTGTTTAAATTTTGAGAGTTCTTATTTATGCAGAAATAAGATGTAATTTCACCCCTCTGTTGTAACAGGATAGCTTTAATGCATCACCAATGCTTATGCATATACATGTAACAACCGTAACAAAAAGTGTCCTTACATAGAAAATGCAACTCACCTCATCATTAACAAAATGGAAACAAATAATATAAATGACAAAAAACATGGATTTTAAGCATACCAAAAATTAATTCAGAATTGAGTAAAATCAAATTTAATCCACAGAAAAATACAGACATCTAACTACATTTTAATTTAATATACTCGCTCGCCTGGAGACACTGAGAGAATAAAAGTAATAACAAAAGAACAGAAATGAATTGGGTCTACTGACTACCAGAAGAAGAGTTAATAGACACAGCTTTTCTCTGCTTAAATATACACTCTTTCAAGCCTTCCATCATCTTTCCTCTACCTGGTTTTGACAACTTTACCTCCCTGTTGCATGCCTTTGCTTGATTCTCCACTTCCAAGTTTGTTTATTTGTTTTTGTTTATTTGGTTTTGTTTTTTTATTTTTAAAAAGAAACATTTACTTATTTCTGGAGTGATTTCAAAGGTCAGCTTTGGTTCATGAGTATATTTGGCCACACTACATGAATGAGATGCTCTTCAATGTGAAGGGCTGAGTTCTAAAGAATGATCTGTTGTAACCTATTCATGTAAGAAACTGCAGAAAAAAGGAAGTGTGTTGTTCTGTTAAAATTAAATACAATTACAACACATCAAGTACAATACAAAAGAAAACTGTAGCAAGGTGTCATGCAACTAGCTCCATAATCTGATCACTTGTTAGAAGCGTACAGGAAAGAATTCTACTTGAAACAGGCAAATTACATCTTTTACTATATTTCTATATTAAATAATATATTAAATAAAAAGCAATAATTTAAGCAGTACTGTACAGACAGGTTTCTGAGATAAAATCTAAGCCTGAAACAGATGTGAGAAATTTCAAATTCAGTGAGTTTAAGGCTGATAGTTTCTCATTGCTCTTTGCAAGGTGATACTGAAGGATGCTGGGTAGTATGGGAGGTATTTTCTGCAAAAATGAAAATGAAAATTACAAATGAAAATGCAATCTATCTTTTGCAATTTCATTTTCAAAGTCTGCACATAAAAATGCTGCAAAAATTAAAATCTAATTAAATAACCCCATTTGCAATTTAATTTTTCAAAGTTTTGTGCACAAGAATGCTGCAAAAATTAAATTGAAAAGGCAATCTCTCTTTTGCAATTTCATTGTCAAAGTCTGCATGCACAAATGCTGCAAAAATGAAAATATAGTAACCCAATTTGCAATTTCATTTTCAGCCTGAGCTGCAATGAAGCTGCAAAAATGAAAAGTAAAATGCAATACAGTGGCGCCAACTGCTGCTCATTGAATTTTTATTTTCCACTTTGCATTTTCAAGTTCTCAACATGCAAATAGCATGGGTCAATGCTATGCACCTTGATTTCCCTCAATTTGTTGTCCTTCGTAGCTGTAGAGCTACTTTGATCAATAGAATGCTTCTCACTTCGACCGTGTTTAAATTGTGATTTTGGGTTTTCATTTTATGATTTTCATTTTCATTTTTGTAGAAAATACCTTCCATAGGGTAGTACCATCTTAAATTTTGGTACATAGAAGAGACACAAATAGCTTTTTGAAACTGTGGAAGGTATAGAACTCTAATGTGAAACTTTTCACAGGTCCCAACAATCTAAAATAAATTCTAACTTGCCTTGCAGGGCAGCTTTCCCTGGATGAATTTCTTCAAGGGGCCCAAAAAGATATATGGGTAATGAAAATGTTACAGCTGGACATCAATCCCTCGGGATGGGTTCTTGACCAAAGAAGAAAGAGTGCCATGTTCTGAAGTACAAGTGAAAAAATCAGGGAAAATTGTTCTCCTTTAAAAATGTATTTTTATCAACTTGTGTATTTTTATATGTCAATAATGAATATGTTTATTACTAAATGTAATGATTTATTTTGTAAAATAGACTACTATAGTATACTATAAGAAGCTGCCTTGAAACATATACTGTTTGTAAAAAGCTATTACCATATAACATTCAGATACTGTATCTGAATGTTATTTTATATGGCTGCAGATTGCAGCATTGCACAAAACAGGCAGGAAAGCTAGAATCCTGACTCAGGGGTGCTTTTGTCAACATTTACTGTCAATCACCTCCATTTAGTTTATTGCTTTGTATTATGACATGATGTCAAGTCACATGAAACTTAATCCAGAGTTTCATTGTCACAGTGTATTAAATCTTAAACGGCTGTAATATCTTTCTATAACTTTGTAGTCGTGTGTGCTCATGCGACGTTACTTGATGTAAAATGTGTTATATAAAATAAATAAATTGACTGATTAATTAATAAAGAAGAAAGAGTTATACTCAGCCTACTTATTATGCTTGTCCTACTTATTACTTAAATTTTGGCTTTCAGACATGATTCAGAGTGAGAGGGATCTGGCGGCAGACACTGTAAGCTGTGGAGCTCAATGACTGAAAGGAAACACGTGACATTCATGCAAGCTTGTCTTATGTCACTCTAAGTTAGATAAACCTCCCTCAACTCTAATCTTAACCACAGTGTAACCACTTCCATTGTTATGACCTCTGTACTTTTAATCCTGTCAAAAAATCACTCAAATTATGTAATTTTACCAACATTGTTCAAATTTCTTAAATATAACATTTTTGAAAGACATATCCTGTAAAGAGTTAAAATCTTTTTTGAAATGTCAAAGTCAAAGTGTTTTATTTGGAAAATGAGGAAGAGCAGTGCTACTGCTCCTCCAATAAATTACAGTGTCAGACAAATACCATACACTAATCAAAATGAACATATGATGCAGCCCTGAGGTTGTCTTTAGTGTAATGTACTGGAAATAGTGAATATAATCTGGTTTTTGCTTTTACAGTTAACTCACCTCAAGCAGCAGAAGACGTCTTGCTGCCAGGAGTGGTTGTCAGTCGAGTATACAAAAAATACAATTTAAAGTGACCTTTCTCTAAGTCATTTGGAAGCAGTAAACTAATCTGTATGTTTCAGAGTGTTTCTCAGTTTTTAAGATAGACAGGTTCACAAATGCTCCTATGATTTTCAATGGGAGATTCTGAAATTTCAGAAGTTTGTATAGTGTGCCATATTTAACATATCTCAATGAAAATAAAACTTTCCTGACAAATATGAAATATAAGTGTGCCAAATTTAAATAAAATTAGTCCAGTGGAAGCAGAGTAGTTTCATGCAGGCCGATGGACGGAGAGGCAAACAAACAGGCAGTAGGTGCTTTTCACATTATACAACAGCAACAAAATTTATTTATATAGAACATTTTCATACAAATAGTGTAGCTCAAAGTGCTCTACATGATGAAGAATGAGAAAAAAGACAAAGAATTAAAATCCGAGAACACTAATTAACACAGAATAACAGTAAGGTCCGATGGCCAGGGAGGACAGAAAAAACAAAAAAAAAACTCCAGACAGCGGGAGAGAAAAAATAAAATCTGCAGGGGTTCCAGGCCACGAGACTGCCCAACCTTGTCTAGGCATTCTACCTAACATAAATGATCTGTCCTCATTGTATTCAGGGTTCTCATGGAAGGACTTGATGATGACGGTCATGTGGACTTCTGGGCTTTAATCCATCAATGTAGGGACATCATGGTGATTTGATTAGGTGGTGGTGGCGTAGGTCGCCACCACAGAAAACTGGGTAAAGAACAGAAGAGAGAGTAGGGGCTAGTACAGATTTTGGAGCCACCATGAATAGTAATGATAATTAAATGAATATGCAGAGCATCAGAATTAAATTAAAATAAGTTATGAGAAAGCCATGGTAAAGTAATGTGTTTTTAGCAGTTTTTTAAAATGCTCCACCGTATCGGCCTGGCGAATTCCTATTAGCAGGCTATTCCAGATTTTAGGTGCATAACAGCAGAAGGCCACCTCACCACTTCTTTTAAGTTTAGCTCTTGGAATTCTAAGCGGACACTCATTTGAAGATCTAAGGTTACGATTTGGAATATAGGGTGTCAGACATTACGATATATAAGATAGAGCAAGATTAAGGCTTTGTAAACCATAAGCAGTATTTTAAAGTCAATTCTGAATGACACAGGTAACCAATGTAGTGACATGAAAACTGGAGAAATGTGCTCGGATTTTCTTTTCCTAGTTAGGATTCTAGCAGCTGCATTCTGCATTAGTTGCAATTGATTGATGTCTTTTTTGGGTAGTCCTGAGAGGAGTGCGTTACAGTAATCCAGTCGACTGAAAACAAAAGCGTGAACTAATTTCTCAGTATCTTTTAATGATATAAGAGGTCTAACTTTTGCTATATTTCTTAAGTGAAAAAATGCTGTCCTAGTGATCTGATTAATATGTGATTTAAAATTCAGGTCACAGTCAACAGTTACCCCTAAATTCTTTACTTCCATCTTGACTTTTAATACTAATGCATCAAGTTTATTTCTAATAACCTCATTATATCCATTATTGCCAATCACTAAAATTTCAGTTTATTATTATATGAGAATACAAATAAAATAAACAGATGTAACATGAACATGATTTGTACAAATATTTAGATAAATAAATGTTGGTAACAATTCAGTCACAAAATTAGATCAGTCTGTACAATAAATTTGCAATTGTTTTTAGTGTTTGTTTATTTTTAAATATTAAAAAAGCAGACCTATAATATCATATCATCCCTTTATGTATGTAACTCCACAACTAGTCAAAAGGTACATGATTCTTACAGTTTCATTGGGTAGATGAAGGACAGCATGTCTATTCAAGCTATTTTATGAGAAACAAACTGATGTTTCACAAAATGCAAGGCAGAGACATTTGCTTCACAACATAAGAACACACACAACACACCCTTAGACTCATCCGCACGCATCCATTTCTTAGCATTACATCGGTCAATGCTAGTAGTGGTGGTTTAGCAGCTAGTCCCATTGCACACAGTACACTGTATTTTTGACAACCATAGATAACTGATATGAATCTCAAGGGTGCACAAGCACAAAGTCCCAAAAAACATCCAAAAATGCCCACTACAGGGGGAAACCATCAAACACGGCTACTAACAAGAGCAGACAGAATTTTAATGAATAAAATAATTTATTCTTCACAAAAATGCCTGGTAATTTTGAATCCCATAAATGCCAAAAGGGACTCTGCTCTATTGGGCCCTTGAGCAAGGCCCTTAACCTGCAATTGCTGAGCGCTTTGAGTAGTGAGAAAAGCGCTATATAAATGCAAAGAATTATTATTATTTTATTATTAAGAAGGTTCATGGAGCATAAAAGGCAAAAAGGCATTGCCTGAAAAGGCAAAGGTAATCCATGATGAAAAAGTTTCAATACAAAGTCCAAAGAGTGGTCAAAAACAGAGCAAAATGATACAAAAATAAAAAAATACAATAGCACAAAGCACCAAGAGAATGACAATAAACACTCACCTACTCTCAAGCACATTCGAATAAACCGCAAGGGACTTTGAGTTAACCCCTGCTTTTATAGGGCTGAGAGCAGTCCCTTGCAGTGATGGGCTAGTGGTCCCACCTTTTGGGGAATCACCCACAGAACACAAGGAATGTAATCGAGGCATACATGCGTAGACAAAATGTTCTTATAATATGCTACCTTGGCTGTCCGTTTGTCTGTCCAGGATTTTAAATCACCTGCAGCTCGCAAATCATTTAAACTATTGACCTGAAATTTGGTACAACAAATACTACGTGACCACTACTGCCTGCTTTCAGTGTGATAATTTTTATTTCTCTTTTTATTTTTATTTTATTTTATTGTAGAATCAGCTCTCTGCAGCGTGCTGCCGGGAGGCTGTGCGGTGCATGTGTATGGGCACCGCTCTCATCCCTACCACCTTTGCCATCACTCCTCTTCATATCTTAAATCATTCTTGAGGCAGATTGAAGACTTAAGTGCCAGCTTAAGTGAAAAATTAAGAAAAACGTACTAAGTAATTGCAACACAAACACTGACTTAATCAGTTTTAATGCAAAAAGATGCAGACGGAAGAAGAGAAAAAGCAGGCCGCTAGGGTGGAGAAAAGAAGAGCTGCTCAGGAAGCAGCAAGTGTGTCAGAGAAAGAGTATGAAAACTGTAAGTCAAGTGTATTCACTGCACGTTATCATGCAGTCCGCCGTTACTGGTATAGAATAATGCAAATAGCAATAATGCAGATAAACAGAAGTACAATTAATATAAACAATTGAATCAAAAATTAACCAAAGAGAAATAAAACAAGGATTTGAACTCCAGTCAGGGGAGGAAACCTGGCTGAAATAGCACAGATAATATCATGATTTGTAGGATCATTTCTGGACTGTAACTGTTTTTCCTAAACAGACATCCATCCATTATCCAACCCGCTATATCCTAACTACAGGGTTACAGGGGTCTGCTGGAGCCAATCCCAGCCAACACAGGGCGCAAGGAAGGAAACAAACCCTGGGCACACCCCCACACACCAAGCACACACTATGGACAATTTAGGATCGCCAATGCACCTAACCTGCATGTCTTTAGACTGTGAGAGGAAACCGGAGCACCCAGAGGAAACCCACGCAGACACAGGGAGAACATGCAAACTCCACGCAGGAAGGACCCGGAAAGCGAACCCGGGTCTCCTAACTGCGAGACAACAGCGCTACCCACTGTGCCACCGTGCCGCCCCTAAACAGACAGCAGACATTCTTTACAGTTTTTTAATGATCAATTATATTGCCAATGACTGATTTAATTCAAAGTATAAGCAACTACAAAAAAGGCTTAAATTAAAACTTGCATAAAATGTAGTAAAAATCATGTTGTTTAGTAACATTTAGGACTTGATTGATGACACTATTAGCAATTGCTCCTGACTCAATAAAAAGCTCTCTACAGCTGGCTTCTCATTTGAAAAGCTCACTATTCATTAAGTGGACGGTGATAATGTGCTCTTTGCATATTTTGGCATGGACACAATAAACAGGAATCATGGGTCAGTATTAAAAGATAAATGTTATACTTAGGTCTCACTAAATGTTTTGATTATATTGGATTAGTCCATTTATCTCAGGGACCTAAATTAAATGTATAAGGTTATTGTTTATGAGGCAGTTTTGTTATCATTACGATTTTGCTGTCACCATCACTGTAGGCTACAAGTCAAATACAAGAGAGCCTTTGTCAGCATCCTGTAGCAATGCATGCACACATACTTAAATGCATCCAGTGTGGACTTTTTCAAAAAAGTTTTATTAGTTTCTTTAGTATTGCTTTAGGATGGGAGGCATTGTGCCTACAACTTTAGGACTATGGAGGGTGAGTAACCCATTGCCCGCATAGACAGTGCTATGTAAACATTTAAAGGATTTGTAATACAGTTTAGAAACACCAATTCATGACGTTTGTGGCAAATTCCAGATGATGATTTTATACTCTCTTTATTTATGACACTGCGGCTGATGTTATAAATAGAAATCATTAGGAAATAGAGGGAATTAACTGCAATTAACAGAAAAATATACAGAAAAATTATTATACTGGAGCAGCTTACTTTATTTATTTATTTATTTATTTCCATCAAGGACTTAATGGCTGCCTCGATACTGCATTTATCTCTTGCTTTTTGGCTTTCAGTTTTTGCATTTGTAATTGGATTCCCTAGTGTATTAACTTCAGGCTTTTGTTATAGGGTACTGTTTTTGAATTTTAACTTAGATTTACTTATTATTATATTAGCTGTTTAGGGAATTTTTTTTGGTTCCTTTCTCTTTTCTGCTGCCCAGGCTCTTCTTCGTATACTTATGAATATTTGTAGGATGTTTTTGACTTTACTGGGTCTGTGTGGCTTTATCTATCCAGAGTCTTTAGTTTGCAGCTAGGCTGCTTTGGGGTAGTGACACCTATACTTTTGGATCAGACTTAAGTGAGTGTGCAGGTATGGTTTTCGTTTCTGAGGCTTTTGAATTTTTTTGGGATTTGTGAGCAGGCAGAATCATAACATAATTGCATTAATTTATGGCTGAGGATAACAAAAAAACAGAAGGAAATATGATAAATTACCATTTTCATGAATTTCTGGTTAATATCACATTTATCATGACAGAAGAATATGCCCAAAACAGAATGCTGAGTGTAACTGTGAAATGGTTCACAGTTTTTTAGGGGTGTTTTAACATTACTTGCATTTTTCATATTTGGCAAAGATATTTGGCTATAGCAAGGAGTGATGAGAATGGGCTGGAAATCCTATTATTATTAAAAACACCCTACTTACTGAATATGACATCAGATTGAACAACCCTAGTAGATTTACATGTATACCAAAAGAATCCTACTGAGTGAATTTCCATTTGTTTGAAGTAAGGTATAAGTAAACACTTCTCTATAATGCTTTTCATTAACTTTCTGTGTTTTTTTGATGCTTGACTTTAATATGTAAGGAAAATATAGACTTATGAATTATATTTACCATTAACAGAAAATATTATTACCTTATATAAAGAAGCTCAAGCGCTCATTAGCATAGGGTAACTGTAAGATAACCAAGCTGAATCCTTCATGCTCTAACCTGAAAACACAAATCAGTAAACTGTAGTAAAAAATGACTTGCAAAGCTGATCTAACCCACAGATCTTACATATAATGAACATATTTTAGATGTACAAAAAAGAAATATACTAGTCTGACTGTTTTATGTCTATAACTTTCAGAAATTTGTTTCGAGAATTAAAATTCACATGTCACTTGTAATCACAGATTCCTGCCTCCATCAATCAAACGGGATTGAAAACTGTGACCACTGTATTAAAAGTTGCATTGTCAGCAAACATTGACAATTAAGACCTCACAACAGTAGGACCCCAGAAATGCTGAAGCACCACAACTGCTGACCTGTTCAACCCTGGGACGTTTTGAACTGTGCTTCCCCCCACCATAAACCTTCCACCACCCCCCAAACTTCTGCACTTGCCATAAGCAGCCAGTGAACATAACCTAGATGCTGACAGTCACCTTAGCTACTGTAACTTCTGTGTTCATCTCTGACATCTATTACTGGGGGCCACCTGGCAGAGTCTGATTGCGGATTTGCTAACAGATTCCTTTAATGCAAGCTAGGTGTTCTGTATGTAGGTCAACCTTTCCACAGTGGAATTAGCATCACTGAAGCTGGGCAATTTGTGGAGCTAACAATCCCTGTTGGATACACATAGCTAACTCTTCCAGAAGGAAAAAATTCTTCCACTAACATTGACCTAATGATGCTTGGAACAGGAAAATGCCCCTGCCACTTTAAGGTCACAATCCAAAACAGCGTGCTAATGCTGCTATGAAATGTATGGCTATTTATTCTTTATCATTTATTGTTTGTCTTATTATTGATAGATATTTGTATATCCCTTGTGGGGAACAGCCCGGACACAGACAGGCAGACATGATTATATGCACCACAACACATTTATTTTACAACTATTTACAATAGTGAACACACACAACCCAGTGCCACAGCACCAATCACCCTCAAAAGTACAGGCCCTCAACAATGCCTTACTCTTCAGGCCGCCTCCTTGCCTCTCCTCCTGAGCTCTGTCCTCTTCCACCCGACTCCAGCCCTGAATGAAGGGAGGCGGCCCCTTTTATAAGTCCCCGGATGTGCTTCAGGTGCTTCCCAGCAATCTTCCACCGCCACACACCTGTGTGGCAGAAGTGCCGGCTGCATCCCAGGAAGCACTCCGGGTGTCCCTGCTCCTCTTCCCTTTTGGTAGTTCAATGGACCATTTTAATATCTAATATGTGACTGCCCCAGAACAGGTGACCAACACACATCATTTCATTCAGGCATTCTTTCATGCCAAGAGTCGTGGACCAGAGAAAGTTTGCTTTTTTCCTTTCATACATATGCCAATCATTCATCAAATTTCTGAACCCACTTTTTTAAATGCTAGATCACTGGAAACCCAAAACCATTCTGGCAGAATCAAGTTGGAAGCAGGATCAGACACTATAAGCGAGGTAAGTTCATCACAGGGCATATCTACTCACACCCGCACCTATGACTGTCACTTTTATCAAGCCGATTCATAGACACCAATTCATCTAATATGGGCATCTTTAAGAATCAGGAAAAAAGGAATCAAAGTAACCCTTGACAGAAGAACACTACTGCAAACTACATTGAGATCTAGCTGGAAAATGAACCCAGCCACTTGGAGCTGTGAGGCACTAGAACTAACCACAATCATTCCATTTCTGTAGTTTACTGCATATTCAAAAAACAGATCCTAAATTTTGTAAAAGACTTTACAGTGCACCTCAAATGCATAAAAATAACATAATCGACTCAATGTCGGCTTAAAATATTTCACATGAATATGCTAATCAATATTTACATCTCTTCACTGCAAAACATAATAAACAGCTACTTTATTATATTTTGAATATAAATAAGAGAACAAAACCTCTGGGACAAAAAGTACAGCGAGATATGTAAAGGCTAATGCAATTTATGATAGGTAGAATGCCCAGTGGGGGCTGTGCAGTCTTTTGGCCTTTAAATCCCTGCACATTTTGTTTTTTTCTCAAACTTAACTAGTGTTTTTTGTTTTCTGTCCTCACAGCCATCTGACATTATCATTGGACTCAACTTTAGAGACTTAAAAAACAATTCTCTATATAAGAACTCTACTTCTCTATTAATTTTATATCCATCTATTAAATATATGTACCTGTCTTGTGTGTATTATTTTCATGCATTATTATTCTAATCTAATTTTAATCTTTTTGCTTTGTAACTATTTCTTTGACATTTTGCAAAGTGCTTTGAGCTACATGCTGTACAGGAAAATGTGCTATAGAAATAACAACAACAACAACGTTTATTTATATAGCACATTTTCAAACAAAAAAATGTAGCTCAAAGTGCTTTACAAAATGAAGAATAGAAAAATAGAAGACACAATAAAAAATAAAAATAAGTCAACATTAATTAACATAGAATAAGTAAGGTCCGATGGCCAGGGTGGACAGAAAAAACAAACAAAAAAAAAAAACTCCAGAGGCTGGAGAAAAAAAATAAAATCAGTAGGGATTCCAGACCAAGAGACCGCCCAGTCCCCTCTGGGCAATAAATGTTGTTGAATATAAGTGCATTTTGATTTATTCATATTTATTATTTTCTGTATTTCATTTATTAAATATCCAAATTCTTATTTATTTTTAATTTTATTATTTTTCTCTTTATTTGCATTGTTTTCTTTAACATCTTGTAAAGCACTTTGAGCTACATCTTCTATTGAAAGTAATGCTGTCTTAACTTAAATAACTCAGCTATAAAAAAAAAAGTGGAACAGAAACTTTTAACCATCTTTCTATTCAATTATATTTCTGTATACATATACATCCACATATACAGTTATACGGATGTACGTCTAATGTATGAAAAACATTATTACAAAGTACACCAGACATAAAGAAGTGTAATAGGACCTTCAAGTTATTAAAAACTAATCAATGGTTTTATTCATTTTTCTTCTGACTTCAGATCCTGACAACGTAGTCAGGATAAACAACAAGCACTCAACTCAAAAAACATCCCACACACGAGTCAAACACACTCTTCTTTTACCTGAACCTCCTTTTTCCAAAAGTTCCTCCTCCCCAGCACCCCAGAGGTTGTTTATTAAGAGTGGCAGTTATGTCACTTCCCATCCCTCTTTTTTTTTTACTTTTTAGAACACACTGCCTTTCCCAGATCGTTACTATATATATATATATATATATGTATATATATATATATATAATTAGAATTACTACTTAGCTTATAGTATGACTCCAGCCCTGTCAAAAGCAAAATATTCTGTATTTCACTACACGTGTGGTATAAGCAAAGCTTCTTGCTAACTCGTGCGCGTTTTCAGTCAAAGTGCTCATTTAATATGCATAAAAAAACCTTGTACACTTTCACGATGCATTCCATAGCACTGAATATTAATACATTTCGTCTCAGAAATACGAACGAATGAATTACACATATATTTTAATTGGTGTAACTAGTTTACAAGTATTAATCATCAAATCGGACACGTTATAACATTTAAATCACACTTTCTTCCAAAATACATTCTCATGTGAGAGACATGATAATAATTACTTCGTGCCATCTATACCCTTGTTTGCAAACCTTTTTTTTCCCTTAACTCTAGAATGGCCAGACCTATGTTAGTATCTGCAGCTTTTTCGTTACACTGTTGGCCTTTTCTGCTTTCTTCTTTGACTGACTTCCTAACAGAACCGTTGAACCGCTGACTATTTCGGAACACAACGACATCTAGGAATTGAGCCATTAACAACATTTATACATCTACTTTTTCAATATTTGGTACTGTCTCTAATACAGTCCAATCTTTATTGCAGTCCAAATCCTATTAAAAATTCCCAGCCTTCCACATTTACTTAAATCTAGAGTTCGAAAGAATCGGGTCAGTAAAATAAATTGTACTGTAATGTAGGTTGGAACAGACAGTCATTATAGTATTAAAATATTCATATGATTTTTTAAATGCTATTTTCTTAGCTGCCAATCAAAAAGTACGCCGTTTACGTGACCCTTCGTCCCGCCCATGCTATGACGTCAGCGTCTCCTGGATCAGCTGTTTATTCAGCTGATCAAGATGGCTGCTACGAGGTGCTGTGGGGAGAGGTGGAAGTTTTTTTAACATGGCCGCGATAGGTATTAAAATAAAAATACACCCCAACTGTCAGTTTTTACAATCACCTCATGAATCAGCGTGATCGGGTAAGGAATCACATTTTGCTTTACTTAAAAATAGGAAATTAGTATTCGAAGCAGTGAAACACAGTCAGTCCGAACATAAACAAGGCTACAAAAGCGACGAACTTGCCAGTCTGCCTCTACCTGTAAGTTTCGATGGTTTGAAAGTGTTTCAGACTTTATAGAACACATGAAAAGCTTGTTGGGATAAAAAAAATGTTATTCTACATTTAAAACAGTCGTGACGCTGTGTTCCACCTGTCAATCATGACTCATGGTGGGGGTGCTGTTTCATGGAATTCTATTCCATGGTGGAATTCGTTAAATTATTTACACACGTATACATCGGTTAGGCTGCTTTTGCTTCATTTATCACGTCCACCGATTCTATCCAAAAGTCTAAAAACAAAATAAACATGCTGAATACTTATTAACGCTATTGCTTAATGCAAATTTGACGCGGAAACTGTGCAGTACTAACAGCACGCCGTAACCAAATGCCTATTGCAAATGAATATAGAAATTAATACAGAATGCCTAATCCTGTAGGACACGTTGTTTCAGAAAAAGTGACGGGTTTCAAGAGTGGCAGAAATGGATATACAAAAGTTTTTAATAGTGCCAAGTAATAGTGAAATTGAATTGAATGTATTACCTACAACCAGATAGTTATACATCTGTGTAAACTGAAAACGAATCATAAACCAAAACAATCCAGAAAAGTTTCCGATTAAAGAAGTTTCATCTTGACGCACATCAAATCATTATGACATACTTTTAGCCTTGGCACTAGTCATTTATGTGTGAGTTCTAATATGATATAACACAACAGGAATCTAAAGAGTCACTGTAGAATAATCCTAGCATTTTTATTACCTCTGTAGTATTAGGGTGTTGTATCGTGTTAGCCATTATGAATGTAGTGAGAAGTGAAGCAAAAATTACACCTTTTATTGGCTAACTAAAAAGATTACAATATGCAAGCTTTCGAGGCAACTTTTTAGTTCGCCAATAAAAGGTGTCATTTTGCTTGACGTCTCACAATTACCTCTGTAATAATTTAACAAAGGCCCTCTTCTTGCCTAAATGATGTAAAGCTGACAATTTGCATTTAAGTATTAACCTTATGCACAACTTTGAATATTTGATTTGTTATTTACTTGGTAAAATGCTTTGTTAGTATTATAGCTTTGAAATGATTTGTATAAAATAATGATTCAGATTGACTGAACTGCATATACAGTAGGTACGGAAAGTATTCAGACCCCCTTCAATTTTTCACTCTGTTATATTGCAGCGATTTGCTAAAATCATTTGAATTAATTTTTTTCTTCATTAATGTACACACAGCACCCCATATTGACAGACCAAAAAAAAATTTTTGAAATTGTTGCAGATTTATTAAAAAAGAAAAACTGAAATATCACATGGTCCTAAGTATTCAGACCCTTTGCTCAGTATGTAGTAGAAGCACCCTTTTGAGCTAATACAGCCATGAGTCTTCTTGGGAAAGATGCAACAAGTTTTTCACACCTGGATTTGGGGATCCTCTGCCATTCCTCCTTGCAGATCCTCTCCAGTTCTGTCAGGTTGGATGGTAAACGTCGGTGGACATCCATTTTTAGGTCTCTCCAGAGATGTTCAATTGGGTTTAAGTCAGGGCTCTGGCTGGGCCATTCAAGAACAGTCACAGAGTTGTTGTGAAGCCACTCCTTCGTTATTTTAGCTGTGTGCTTAGGGTCATTGTCTTGTTGGAAGGTAAACCTTCGGCCCAGTCTGAGGTCCTTAGCACTCT
>JANRMT010062854.1:3323719-3350848 GCA_026402145.1 Polypterus bichir lapradei | reverse complement strand
TTTTTTTTCTCCCTAAATAATAAAAACCATCATTTAAAAACTGCATTTTGTGTTTACTTGTGTTATATTTGACTAATGGTTAAATGTGTTTGATGATCAGAAACATTTTGTGTGACAAACATGCAAAAGAATAAGAAATCAGGAAGGGGGCAAATAGTTTTTCACACCACTGTATATTTGTTAGTGATGTTGAATGCAAAGTTAAAGGCACACCTTTTCATTGCTAGAATTAAATGGATTTCTTTTGTACTTACCAATTCATTATGTAGGTCATTTGTCTTAACTTTCTGAGTGCATTGTTGTATTTTTCACTGTAGTTTAGTTAATTTGGAAGATGTTTCTGCTAATAATTATTTTGAAACATAACACTTAATGTCAATTTAAGCTTAATGTAATGTTTCATTTAATACTGCATTGTATTGTTTATAGGAACATGCTTTTATTATTTAATATTGCACTGTTAATACTTAAATGAGCAATATATTAATGGATTGAAAGCTATTTGTTAGTATGTATATTGTATAAAGCAGTTGTTTTGTTTTGATTAGACCTGTATTTTTTATTTAATTTTCCCAAGGGCCAAGACTCCCAAGACAGAATAACTAGTCAATCAATGGCTGATGTTGCTGAACAGCTTGCCCAGACTGAACAGTTAGTGGTACATCTGAAGGAACTTATACGAGAGAAGGATAATGCTCTCCATACCAAAGACCAAGAATTTAAGGTAAAGTACCCTGTAAAATAATAGACTACTGCTTTACTCTTCAGGTAAATGTTGAGGCATTCTGATTTTCATAATTAAGATACAAATTTTCAAAGTCTGTAGATCATGGTGTATTCATTATATATGAAGCTTATAATAGCAAGACAAGAATCGAGCCTGGCTGAAATGCGAGTCACTCTCTTGGTACAATTACATACTGTAGACATACAGATTTACTCATACAGGGCTGGTTTACTGTTGTCAGCCCATCCTGCTTGGTTTTAGAATGTGAATGGAGAAAAAAGGAAGCTTGTTAAAGTCTACATGAACTGTGCCTATGCCAGAATTTAAATCTAGTAGTCTAGAGCTGTTAGGCAACAGGACTAAGCAACATTTTACCGTGAAATCTCATAAACCATTATTTTGAATTTATATTGTATATATGTAATCATTTTCTCTTTGGGTATCTAGTATGTCTAACTGAACTGGTCAAATTGTGAGGGGAAAAAGTAACCTTTCTTGTTTATAAATCAATGACCTCACTGTAGAGTCTGTTAAGAGCTTCAGGGTCCTGGGAACTACCATTTTTATCACTCTGACATAACAGTTTATCCATAATGGTCAGGAGAGCTGATGTAAGATTTCTGAAACAGTTAAAGAACTTTGGACTTTTACACTATGTAGTCACTGTATTCTGTAGGCCTTTTACATCACTGTGTGGAGTAGCTTAATCTCAAACTGTGAACAAAAAGCAGCCACAAAGACCGTTGAGCCCTACTTCCATAATTATAGGACGTCATGTTTTCAGACTGAAACATAGAGCCCTAAATATTCTATCCAGCCTGTTGTACATCACCCATTTAATGATTTGTAAACTGCTTATATTTCATAAGACTAGGACTATCAGATTTCATACAAGTACTTACAAACAAGCATACATCTACCCTATTGCTTATTGGGCTGCTTCAGATTTGACTGTTAACACAGTAAAATCTGAAATGTAGAAGGACACCGAACCAAGCATGCACATATTTGTATGGCTGATTTATTTTAAAGAGCATTGTCAAGGTAGTGAAGTAAAAAAAAGTAAATACAGACTTTAACTCCAAGTAGTACTAATTTTCTCACCCAAAAAATATGGAAAAATTGCCAAAATCTTTGTTTTTTTATGTTTAGCAATTTTTACTCATGTAATTTACATTAAATTATTAAACTGTCTCATAGATCAAGTAGTACAGGTATGGTTCTTTTGTGAATACATGGGATCATTTTATGCAGGATAATCATTACATTAACTATTGTAAAGAAAAACTGTTTTTGTGAGAAAAAAGAAAAAAACTTTAAATCCTGAAGAAAAATTGGGGATTACTTAAAAGTAATATTTTTGCTAATCGAGCTAAAGAAAGAGATGTTTACACTGGCTTGCACTATGCAATATCAGTTTTTAAAATGATAAAAACTTTTTTCATAACAAAAATGCTTTTTAGCATTCTTTTGCACTTACTGATTTCTTTGTTTGAACTGTTTCTTATCAAGCCGAGTTTTAAAATGAAGAATGTCATTGGTATGAGCTTCTGATATTGCAGAAATGTTATGTAATATTTGCAAGTATTGTCGCCTTATGTGACACATACTGTACATTGTTGTTTTCAGTTTTACCTTTCTAAATTTGCCTTGTCGAGTTACTGAATGTGTACAAATCAGCTGAAAACATAACAATGCCCCATTTGACAATGACTACAAAATGAGTTCAGAGCTTTCAGGTTTTTAGTCATTGATTACTTAGAAAAAGAGAGAAAAACATCCTTAACTAATCTCACTTATTAAGCAGTTTTGTGTTGCATATCAGATAGTGAGCCAGTTCCACAGAAGAAAATTAAAAATATGGATAAGCTCTACTGTTGTCATTGGTCAAATAAAAGCAAACTAGCACTGATAGATAGAAACATCACTATATGATATAACAAATTCTTAGCTAAGATCATCTCTTTTCATGTTGCCTGGTTTGAGGGATGATCTCAAGCATGTGGCAATGTTGCAACCATTGCTGAGTCCCCTGTATGAATTGGACACGTTGCAGGACTGAACAAATACTTTTCGCAAGGTTGCTGAGCCTTGGATAGTTTGCTTCAAATACTTTTAACATTGCTAGTCAGTGTACATCACTGTTTGTATTGGCTAGCTGTCAAATCCAGATAGATCTCTCTACAGGGAGCAATTCAAGTGGCACCTGGTTTTAGTGAATGGTGGAGATTAGGTAAAATAATGGTCAGATAACAGGTACGGTCAATATATTAGATTTACTTATCTTTTGTCTAAACGGAAAAGGTAAATTAAGTTAAAGATCACAGGAGAGTCCAAAGTCATTATTTCACATTAATTTCTTTATGCAAGAGGTTGTACAAGAAATAGTTTTCTCTCACTTAGTGTCTTTCCTTTTTTAAAGTTCATATGTCATTTGCCAGCACCTGATAAACCAGAATATAAACATAAAAAAATCCCTCCAATTAAAAATAAAATAAAAATGGGGAAATGATGCTTTGAAGACACAGAATAAATATACACAATCAAAAATAAATAAATAATGAATAAATCCATCACTGGTGAATTCCAAATCCTCATTTCATCCATTTAAAGACATTTGTTTGTATAGTTTGAGTGTATACAACTTTTCCTTTTCACTTTTTTGTGTTTGCCCTAATTTGTTTGTACTTGGAGACTCATTCAGCTTTATGTGAAAACTTAAAGGAAGTCCCAAAACATGACTATGCACCACCCATATGACAGGATCACCAGTCAATTTGTTTAAGATTTGCAGACCTCTGTTTGTTTACAATGATTTGCATAAACATTTGATAATTCCTAGCCCAAAAGAAATTCCCTGTTCAGGTTTTAACTGTATTTGTATTTACATACATTGTAGGACAAAACCATTAGGTTAAAGAAAGGTGGACAGAAACTTTTTTTTTTTTTTTTTGTGAACTGAGCAAATTGAGTGTAGTTAGTGCTATCTATCATTAGACTTAAACTGATCCTGTTGATTTTCTTTTTTTGGAATGATGATTAGATACAGAATGTGAAATGTATTATACAAGTTTATTCTTTTGTGTCATAATAGTGCATTGGTCATGCTTATTTCTAATAGTGCACCTGTTCATTATTTGTGTTGTTTTTCCACATTCCACATGTCTGTTTGGATATTCTACCAGGTACCTCAGTTTTCCTCTCACCTCCCTAGAGACTTATGATTGTAAATTAGCCCAATGAAAGCATGTAATGGTGGACTTAAATGGGTTCTACTCCATCTAGCTTTACTTGTATTATTATTATTACTTTTTTGACTGATTCTTTTATTCAAGATGACTTTCAATATTTGAGATGCACAGTATTTGAAATTCTTTTTTTCCATTTGGAAAACAGGCAGACAGGTGAAGTGACTTGGTCATGGTCAACAGGGTCAGTAGCAGGATTTGAACCTACAACCTCAAGGTTTGAAATCCAAAGTCCAAAGCCTTAATCACTACTACCTACTTCTTACTAGGCTGTGCATAATGATAACTACCGTGAATTAGGTTAAGTTTGGTAGATAATGTTAGGTTTAAATCAATTATTACTATATAAATTATGTATTGTGTTTTGCAACAAATATTGATCTGATATTATTTCTTGGATGCAATACTGATAGATTATGGTTGAATGTCTATTAATTTGAAAATTGCAGATGACTTTTCCATGTAAGGTTACATTATTTTAATTTCTGCTACATTTTTAATTATTATCAAAATTCGAATATAACTAACTGTTGATTTTAAGAGTTGAGTGCTTATTGGTTGAAATGACATTATATTTTTGAATAAAACATATAAAATGCCTTTCCTTCCATCTCTCTGTATAGCATGATACTTATTTACTTTTACAACTACTTAAATGTTATGTTACCATTTTATTTTGTTTAAAGAAAAAACTTTTCTGTATAAATGTAAAAAAGTGTGTCCTGTTTTAAAAATGTGATTTGAACACTGTCTAAGAAGATGCATAAGTGCTTCTAGCTTCCTAAATTATGTGCAGTTATTAGAAAATTATAACTTTTTTATTGTTTTATTACTTTGTTAAAGAATGAATTTTCAGAATAGCGTATTTTGCTTTTTTGTAGATTATAATTAAAGTTGCTAAAATTAGTATAGTATTTCTGCAGTTTTTCCAGAGAAGACACATACTGTTACTGTTATGTATAGGGAAAAAAAAAAAAAACAACATTCATTCTTGAGTCATAAATGAAGGGCAGTTTCCTCCTTGGCTTAATATTCGATTTAAGCAGGTTTCAGAATGTTGTATTTTCATCAGTGAATTAACCCAAACAGCAAAACAATTTATTACATAGTGGCACTCAGACTGCCTAGTTACTTCAAAATTAATTTAGCTAGAAAAATATAACTGTATAGCTACAACAAAGCAATAGTCATATTGTGATCATAGTTGTATTTTTTTCTAGATCAAAACAAATGTTAAAGTCAGATGATTTTCCATTTATAGGCATTTTACTTTTAGTACATGGTAAAGTCAGTGAAATATCATGTATCTTTGCACTCTGGTTTAAAAAAAAAAAAAGAAAGATGAATAATAAATGTTGAAGTTTTGTTAGTGTATGCATAGTGTATAGCCTTGAATTTTTAACTGTGTACTAAAACAAAAGCATTAAATCTGAATATGAGTACTGAGAGAGTAGTGAGAAGTACACATTTGATATTTAAAATCAGTTTCATAAGATGACTTTAATAAAACAAGCTGCAGTATGGATAATCATTTCTTACTTATTAAAATTATGGTAAATACAGATGTGTTTTTAATTTGCCAAATTTCCTCTACAGAGTGAAAAAGAAGCGTTTGAAGCCAAAATTTCCAAATTAAAATTGCAGCATAAGGCAAAGGTTACATCACTAAATTCTCAGTTAGAGGAAATGAAGAAACAGTTAACACCATCAGAATCCAAAGAAATGGGATCAGAAGTTAAAAAGGTATGTGTGTGTTTACTAACATACTGTATATCCCTAGATAAATTGCACATATATTTTTTAACTTTAAAAATATATATTTGTGTAAAACAATGTATAAGTATCTTCTGCACACCTCATTTAAATTACTTTTTGCAGATTGTTTCCTTTTATTATTACTTATGAATGTTTGGAATACCTATGTGAGGCACTATTCAGACCAAAGATCACACTTGACTATCATTGTTTTCATTAATCAAAAGACATATCAGGTTTGCCCAGAACATTGGTAACATTCTCAATATTTTAGTCAAAATTAACATGCAAATGTCTGTAACCTGTTCTGTGGTTAATTTGAAATTTTTGCTTGCAACTTGCAATACCACAAAACAATCTGTTTCATTGTGCATGCCCTTGTAAATGGTGTTCTACACTGATAAACATTTTTACTTACTTTCTTTTTGTGGGTAAGGAATTGGTCATAAACATTCACAAATGAGAAAAGTGTGTACAGATGCCATGTTGTCAATGAAAGAACTGCTCATCTTTGGGCTGCAAAATTGTGTGTTCTGAGAAAGCCAAAAAAATTGGGAGTAATGATGAGGTTGTGTAAAAACTGACATTACTGTATATGAGTACAGGATTCAGCCTGATACATCATGGTTGGATACATGCTCTTGTTTCGTGCTAGCCAAAGCAGGCAATGTTGATGTTTATGTAGAAAAGTGAGGAAATGTGCTATTCTGTAAGTATTTCCAAACACTGCAATAAAAATTTACCAGCATGTTTTTCTATAATGTGCCAAGCAATTTCAGAAATGATATACCATTTAAACACAGTATAATTCGCCAGTCACCGTTTATAAAAATGTTTTATTGTTTAAATTAAATATACGTTGGATACAAAACATCTACACACACCCCTGCCAAAATCAAAGATTTTGTGTAATAAAAAAATGGAACCAAGATAAATCCTGTCAGAACTTATTCTATCTTTATTGCATAATTGCAATCTACACAAAGAAAGTGAAAACAAATCAAAAACTGTTTAGTGGAAAAAAGAAAAAAAATATAGTAGAACCTGGTTACATTAGTGTTCACACCCTTTAATAATGAAGGGAATTAGTACAGCACAGTAGGTTGAGATATTTTATTAACACGATACTGTATTATGTAAATAAACATTTCTTATTTGTAGCTTATTTGACATCTCAAATTGGTTATTATTGTGATAAATTGAGTAAACCTTATATATCCATTCTTATAGTTTTGAATTAATTCTTTAAAAGATTTTTTACCAGTAAGAAAATTATACTTTTTGTTTTGTTTATTTATTTATTTTATAAAATCTCTTTCTAGTCTGTTGGTGATGCAGATCATGACCATGCCGCAGCCAAACGAGGGAAAATTCTGTTACTTAAGAAGAAAGTAGAGGATCTGGAACTGCAGCTTTCTCAGAAAGAGACAGAGTTAAAAAACAAGGCAAATTTATTTATTTATTTCATTTACAAGAATTGCATTTTTATATGAATGATTGTAGAATTGTGGGAAGTTGTAAAAACATTGCAATTATTTAAGAAAGCTGTGTGTTACTATATACTCTTAACAGGCTGAAGAGCTGGTGGCTCAGAGACTCCGTGGGGAAGAAATGGATGCATTGTTAGCTGAGAAAGATAAGAAATTGTCTGAAAAAGAGGCCTATATTGTTGAACTTCACATGGCATCAGTAACGGACAACACCTCTAGAGCCTTACATGCTACATCAGAAGATTTATCAGTGAGTCTATAGCTAGAAACATTTTTGTTTATAGCAGTAGATACAAAACACTGTATCAGAGAAATCAATTTGAGCCTCTTGTCCCCCATCAACCAAAATTGAGTTTTGATTAGTCTTGTTTTCTGTTAAGTGTCATATTGGTAAAACCTTAGTTTTAGTAAAATATATTTTGTGAATATCCTCTTATTAGAACTTTCCTTCCAACTCAAATATTTGTTTATTTTCAAATACTCTATTTTACAATTAGTATCTCTTTTATTTAGTCTCCAAAATATTTTTAGCTTAGTCTTACAACACTTTATAGATTAAAGTATCAGAGATGTAGTTTTTTTTACTGTATAGTAAACATGAATTCCTCTCTCAGCAGGTTCAGCTGAGTCAGAAGTCTTCCACGACTCCACAGGATTTGGAGTTAATTGTCAAAAACCTTACAAAGAAAGTGGAAGAAAGTGAGGAGAAGTGCAGCTTTCTTGAAGAGCAAAATAAAAGCCTTCTGGATCAGCTTAATACTGAAAAAAAGCAATTTGATGACAAGGAAAATATGTACAAACAGAATGTATGTATTAGTGTTTTTGGCAAGTATTTTTGGATATATGCGCTTTTGCAGTAATTAACATGATTAGTTATATTTATTTTATTTCTGGAGTGCTGTAAAGTTCAAGATTTCATTGAATTCTACCATTTGTTTTTAACAAACATTAGGATATAAATATGTGTAAATGTTTATGCTTCTAAATAGTTTACATAATATATTCTGTCTTAATTATTTTAAATGAGTTTTGCTGAATTTGTAAATGTATTTTTTTCTTATTAAACACATCTGTTATTGCTACTAAAGTCTAATTCCCATTAATCTGTTCAAATCTTTAACTGTTTTGAAGAAAACCAACATTTTTATGTATTTGTGGACTGATTTTGTGCTTATACAGTAAGAAGTGATAGCAATGAATAAACCACTTTTTTTGTACTATTACTTTTTTTCTTTACATTTTTAGATTCAGACTTTTAAAGATATTATTCTTGAAAAAGACAGCCATTTTGCAGAACAAATACGAATACATGAACAAGAGCTGTTCAAACTGGCTTCAAAATCTGATGCAAGTGCTGATCTTGAACAGGTGAACTTTTTAATTTTGTTAATCTTTTGGATGTCACATAATTGTGTAATAACAGATCAAATTAAGAGATAGTGTAATTGTATAATTTATTCAAAGAATATGTATGTTTTGTCCATCACTGTCCTATATAAAGCACAAAAATGTGTGTAGACACAGTAAAATAATAATAGTGATAAGCTACTTTTTACACATTCAGAGATGTAGTATGTGTGTACAGCAAGTTCACATTTGTCACCTTCATTTTTAGCTTTTTTGGATGTTCTCTAAAGTGTTTATTGTTCCGATTTTCTTTTCTTATAGTTGCTTAAAGTTCTTAAACAAAAACTTCATGAAAAGGAAGAGGTCTTACTTGGAAGAACTCAAGTTGTAGATGTACTACAGAAAGAAGTGGATGCCAGGGATAATCAGATAAAAGTAAGGAATTTATTTTTTTTTAAGTGTTAGAGTATTTTCAGAGAGACTACATTTAGAAAACAGGCGAAGGTGTAAAAGTACACATCTGTCTGTAATTGAGTTTCGTAATTTAGAAGTCTAGTAAAAACAACCACAATAAATTGAAAAATTCTGCTGGTGGAGTTATGGGGTGAGGGTTTTGTTTAACTATTGAACTTTCCCACATCTAGCTAACCACTTAGGAAGATATCTGAAAACTGATCTTGCTCCTGAGACATTGAGAAAAGGTTTGCTGTCATTACCAGATGCCTTGATTTAATTTTGCTACTTGTATCTTTTATGGGATTTGGGTCAAGAGTCCTTCCAACCCTAGCCCTGGACACCATCTCTCTGAAATTTATACATTCTCCCAGTAATCTGTGTGCATGTTTATCAGGTGTTCTAAAGGTTTATTCTCATTTCTCATAGACATTGTTTTATGTTTGATGGATGCTCTTTAATTTCTTCTGATTTAAGTGTGCTGTTTCCTGTGCACTGTGATTCTTCCCATAACATTTGTTTACTTCTAAGTCCTATTCATTTCCACTCATTTTACTACATTGTACCAGTCCTATTTATTGCTGGCATTCAGTATGGTACTTAAGGATCTGGGCTCTAACCCACATTGTTGGTTCAGTTTCTGACTCCTACCCAATGTCTGTGTCCCTAAGCAATTCATTTAGTAGCTTTAGATGGCTACTAAATAGGAAGTACACATATTAGTTTGATATTGAAACTGAGCTAAGAATTATATAAAGCAAAGATAAAACCAAAGTAAAAGAATTTTGTTTTTGTTATATAGGAACTTAATGAAAAAATGAGGAGGGTTCAACTGGAAAAAGACAACATGCAATCCAAATTAGATGCCGAAAAGCATATAATGAGAGCCCAAATAAGAGACCTTATGGGAAAACATGAAAATGAAGTTAAAGTTATTAGAGAAAAGTTTGAAATTGAACTGTCTGAAAAGAATCAAGCGTATATGCTGCTACAGGAGAAAATTTTAGAAAATGGGAACCAATCCAAATCATCAGAAGTGGAGAAAGGGTTTACAGTTGATGGTGATTATGCTCAAAAAATTGTAGAACTTGAAGGTAGGTTGAAACAGATTTTCTTTGCTATGTTTGCTGTTTCAAGCAAATTGATTTACTTTTTTGTTACCTGCTCTATTATGTAATCCATTAAAATATAGATAAACATATTCTCAAATGTACAGAAGATATATTGTTTTGTCATTTTGTAAAAGATGCTTTGTGTATCCTTTTTTGCACTGTTTTTTGTTAATTTTGTTTTGCAAATGGAAGCACACAAATTGTTAGCAGACATTGCAGTATATTTCTACAATTGTTAATCATGAATTTGCCCCAGAATTGTTTAGACAAATCTTATTTTTCATAGATAATGTAGCATAGTTTATAAAATGTATTCCTTTTTTGACAAATCCTCTGTAGAGAGATGATGTACATGTAATTCACATTGAGATCTAGTGTGTTTTATTTTTTTACATTACCTGTCAAAATTGTAATAATAAATTAAAAGTCTTAGAAACGAGATAAAATCTGGAACAACTGTCATTTTCTACCATTGTGGATAAGGAGGAACATCTTTTAAAAACTTATGATTTCTTAAATTCCAAATCTTAGGATAGAATTTGTCATTGTCAGGTTATTATGTGGGGAAAAAACAAGGGGAAAGAGATCAATTTGTAATTTTTAAAATAATCGGAAGAATAGGTTTTGTTGCTATATTCCATTTCTTTGCTGCTTTATAGCTCCTGTGTCCAGAATTTACGACACGGTCTAGGCACTGTTAATTTGGAGTTTACATATTTTCCCAGTGTTTACTTTGGTATTCTGTATATATTTTGTTATCCACTGATATCCAAAAGTGTGCATATTAGTTATATTGGACTCTGTATTGGCCTAGAGCACCCAATGATGGCCTGGTTTCCCCTCTAGTGCTGGTTCATAGTTTGAATCAAATGATGCAGGATAGTCTCTTACCAAGCCTAAAATAACTCTGTTCATTTCCATTACAAATGGAAAGTGCCGTACGTTTTACTTGTCTGCTTTAAAATAAGTGGTTTGATTCTTACATTAACAGTGACAGAAACATACATACAGTACATAGGTAGTAGTACAGCATAAATGAACTTAAGTAATCTCATTACCATTTTTTACATTTTTTTTTGTTTTAATTGAAATACTTTTACTAAAATTAATTTGTTGGAAATAATTTCTTCACTGCATCTTCCAAGACCAACTGCTTCAAAGCAGTGTTCACTTCAGAAGCTAAATTGACAACTACTAACATCACAGAACTCAAAATGTGCATGTAGGAATATCACACTAATACACATACAGTGTTATTAAATATAATGAAGCTCAGGCTACTAATCTGTGTATATGTTAACTGTATAAATTTCCAGAGATCATTTTAGTTATTTAGGAGGCTTAGAGTCAGAGTGCCTAGTGCATCGCACAGCCAGTTATTGTCATTGACTGTTTAGTGTTTATATGTTACCACTGTATTTGTGTGAATTGTTCTTTGGATGCCCTGTCTTTCTCTTGTAATTTTGCCTGGCAGTGGACTGATACAGTTTTAAGGGCCAGTTCTTGTCTAGAACCCTATATTGCCAGGATAGACTGTAGCTCTGTGCTCCTTTGTATTTGAAAGAGTAGGTGAGAAAATGGTACAGATACATTTGGTCAATATTTTGAATAGTAGTTTGATATGTTATTCCAGCTCAGTGCAAAAAATGGTACAATCACGTAGTAAAAGTTTTGATTTTAAGACAATTTAATAGATATTCGTGTTAGTCCTGAATGCCAAAGCCCCATTACTTTAAGATAAAGCCTTTCAGTGTTGTGCATTGATGCTGAAGTTCTTTATTGGCTTTCTTTTCCTCTCTCTCTTTCTCTCTCATTTCAAAGATGTCTAATTTCAACTTTCTAAATTCTTTAGCACAAGCAAAAGCAAAAGCAGAAGAGGCTAGCAAATCTGAAGCGAAGTACCTGAAAATGAAAGCCTGGTCTAAATCCAAGATTAAACAGCTAGAGGACGAACTCAGAAAAGCACAGGTGAATATCATTAGCTTGCACTGATCCTATTTCCTTATTAATGATGTGTACCTACAAGCTGACTTGTCCAGTAGGGTGTTCTTTTCAATGAAATGTGATGTACACTCCTTTCCTTCATTTACCCCATTATCTTCAACTTTACAAAGTTAACTCGCAAGCTATAAATTAAGCCAGGAGGCATTGTGCTTGAAAAACTAAACCTTTTGGCTTTACTTTTTAAACTTGTACCAAATATGTGTAAAACATTTTAGAAACATAATATACAGCATACGAGTTGTTACTTTTTTAATAAGAAAGTCGATACCTGACTGTAAAAATGATAGTAATATTTGCTTTAAGATAGTATTGTCACAGCAAAACAAAAAACTGTTTTTTAGTCGCAAATTAAAAATGGATTAACCTTGTGACAGATTTTTGTTGGTCAGTTTTCAACACTTACGTAAATGTTTTCATGCTCCTCTCAAGGTTTAACATTCCTATTAAATAATATCAATTAAATAAGCAATTCTGAAAAATGAACATTTACTATATGAATGGAATGCATCTATCTGTGGTACTGTAAGCTACCTATTATACATTTAAATATAGTTTAAAATAACCTTGTTTATCCTGTAGTTTTATCACTTTTTTTTCTTCTTTTCATCAGTCTGGTTCTGCCAATCTAGATATAATTGCTTTGAGAAATAAGATTACAGAACTGGAAGAGGAAAGAGATGAGGTTCAAGAAAACCTGGATCACTATCACACACTAAAACGACAAAATGGTAATTTAAGGAATTTTTAACTCACTTTTTCTAGTATGTTTATTGTAAATAGTCTAACATGATTAGCTAAAATTGTTTGAGCTAATTTGACATGTACTGTAATGCCCTTTTTAAACTATTTATAAGGAGGATATTTTTGAATCTCAAATGTCATAAACACAAATAACTGAGTTGGGTCATTGAGTGGGAATGTCACACAATGGACTTGCATCCTAACCAAGATTATATATACTACTTCCAGGCTAGGCACTTGCTGCCCCCAAACCTAAGCTGGATAAATGGGTTAGAAGACGGTTAAATAGATGTACAAGATTATTAACCCTTTATAGAATGTGGACAATATTTTATCTTTCAGTTAATTGTCATTCCATTATAATTTATTAGACATGCAGAAGTAATGCAGAAAGTTTAGGAATGCAGCAGAGCGATCCAGTGACAAATCACTAAATAAAGTTAAGATGAAACCTAATAGCAATATATGTTGCAAAATATAATTTAACATATTTTAAATAAGTTTCAAATGTAAACTTGCAGCATGACCCAGACAACACTTACTAAATTCAAATAGTACTAGTAGGTAATTTGGAAATGGATAGTACCATTAAATCAGTACCGTTTAACTGGTAGGGCATGAGCCTTATATAATGGTGACAGTTTAATGACCTGGGGTAAAAAAACAAGTCAGCTGGTACAGTACCATATGCTTATTTTGCATCTTGCTGAGTGGTGGGGGACAAGTGATTTTTTGCTGTGGTATATCAGGTCTGAGTAGATAAGATTTGTTTTCTTTGGATTTGTATTCATTTTCATAAATGCCATTTAGTAAAGGGAACATAAATTTATAAGCAGAGTCATATTAGCCACCTTGTGCTCTCCACTTAATCTTAAGAGTATAGCAAGTGTGTTGGGAGGAGGATTGACTTTACTTAGTCTTTTCAAAAAAAGTGAAGGCGCCATGGGAAAATTTCCATGATGTGGAACTGTAAGAAGTAAAAGTTGCCTCTCTTTCATGAGCAGTCAAATTAAGGTCATTACCTTTTGCAAGTCTCCTGAAGTCCAAACTTAATTCTTTTCTTTTGCTGATGTTGAGGGACAAGTGATTTTTTTCATACCATTCAGTAATGATTTTATGTCCCTTGTAGTCTGTCCATTATGGCTGGTTATCAGACCCACTAAGATTTTGTTGTCAACTAACTGAATGATAGACGCTTGGTGTCAGCCTTTAAACCTTATAGTGGACAACTGAATGTTAACGACAGTAGAGGAACAATATTCAGTATTTGTGTTACTGTTTATTGTTACTGCTTCATCAAGAAATTTCATAACATTTATTTCTTTAACAGAATTTTATTTTGAATTGTATTTCTCATTTGTATATGCAAATTGGGTTCTACTGGTATTCAGATTTCATAAAATGATAGAAAGTATTTTTAGGAGTGCTTGTCTAAGAAAATAAATTAGATAAGTATGTATATGGATAGTTCTGTTAAAGGCAGGGTGGAGCCCACCAGTATCTTCAGCCATGCTAGTATTCACAAAATGTTTTTGTTGTCAAGCTCACCGAGTTGAATTAACACACTTTAGTTAGAATTTTGTCAAATTCTTTTCTGCATTGTTCACTTATGTTTTACTAGAATCATATCAGTTTCTTTAAAGTGAAGTTAGGCATTTTAATACTGTCTTGTTCATCATGGTGGCAGAAATTAGCAAAATGTTACATATTTACAGTACTGCTACTATTACTACTGCAGTAATGTATAAACAAGGAGCAGTAAGCTATACATACAACTTGGACTACACCAGTTTTCAAAGTGAGACTGTCTCTTCCTAAGCTTGACAAGACCTGGACAGAATTACATTTGCTCACTAGGACAGTGAACTTCATTACTAGGTCTAGGGGTATAATGGTGGAGAGTGGTGAGCTGAAGTCAATAAACAGAATTCTCACTTTATATTTTAGGGTGTGTTATTGCTGTAAAAGTGACTGTATATGCCAGTAAGAAATGGATAGATGCTTGGACAGACATCTGTAGATGTCCAATCAGAAAATAAATGCCAAGCCTGTGTTTCTGTATCAAGGCTGTGTAGGATGTAGCATTAAAAAGCGATTAATTTTGTCATTGATAATTTTTTTTAATATAATTAAACTCACTTGGGAGTGTTTTTTTCCCTCTGTCTGTCTGTCTGTCTGTCTGTCTATTTATTTATGTATTTATTTATTTTTGCTAAGTATGATTCCATCAATCATGCACTGAAATTCTCCTGCCATGAATACAGCATTTCTGGACATGACGTCTGAGGTTGTCTTTTCAAGATCTATAAATGCTGTGCTGTAGCAGTATTAGTCATTTTAATGCATAGGTTTTACTTCCACTTTTAATTATTGGCCCAATACGTCTACTTGCTGTCACTCGACAGTGCAGTAACGCCTTTTAACTGGTACTATTGATACTGTAAAAAAAAGCTTGTTACGGTTCTTTTGATATCCCTAATGTTTCACCATGCGGTTACAGCTGAAATGCCATTCTTAACAGCAGGAAGAATTAAATAAATTGTACACAGACTTCTCCCTGAGTTTGTAAATGAGTAGATTATTAGCTATTTGATATCTAGTTACATATGTAGTTTTAGAGATAAAATAGTTTGTCCTTGAAATCTCTGAAATGTAAAGAACTCTCCTATTTAAAAAGACTTAAACAGAACTGTGACTAAAAAAATACCTTCACTTTCAATTCCTGATGGATGTCTGGGATCGTTTGTAAAACAATAATCCAATCAATTAAAAGGAAATACACGATTAAAACACATTAGTGGAATTTGAGAAGTCAAGCAAAATAACACCTTTTATTGACTAACTAAAATTCTAGCAATATTCAAGCTTTCGAGGCCGCTCAGGCCCCTTCTTCAGGCAAGATGCAGTACAGAAACTGGAATTCCCTGTGTTTATATAGTCACTAGGATAGATACAGCATTGGAAAACCATTAAGTGAGACATCTTAAGATATAAAAAATTAGACTTCTCCAGGCTAAGATTCATTTAGTGAGTGGGGAGAGCAATGTATAGTCAAGATCTTTTGATAAGGTAACTGTCCAACAAAGTCTTCTGATGTTTTTGATGAGTTTTTTACATGCAATGTGGATCTGTAGTCAGGTTTTCTGGGTCAGAGATGTAAACAATCATCGTATCTGGCCTTAAACTCATGCTAAAATTTAACACATTACAACATAGTTTAAATAGACAAGATTTTTAACTTCCTATTCTTTTCTCTATTGTTATGTTTTGAATTTGCCCATAAGCACTGTGACTTTAAAGTCCTTCTCACAGTGTCAATGGCTGTTTTAGTGAGGTTGTACAGGACCATTCCTATTGCCATGCTTAATGTGGAACCTTTGTAAATTCATTCTTTGGTGGAGTGTTTGTCCAGTTTCTCCCACACAGATGGCAGCGTTGGGACATTTCATACAGAGAAATAGGTAGACCACATTAGATTAACTGCAGGAAAATGATCCCTTTATGCGATGTTCTAGCTGGCAGTGTGGTATAACTACACGATCTGTATCACAAATGTAAGGGCACATTTTATATCTTTTCTGTAGGCAGGGAGATGTACCGTTATCTGTTGGTTCAACCAGGAAGCTTTGGACAATTAGCTGCTGAAATTAATATCCCAGTACTACATTTGTTTTGAAATAAGTATACATATTGTTTTACAGAAGTAACGTATTGCTGAAATTATCTGCTGGTATAGTGTTATTTAATAATTTTTTAATGTTTACTGTAGATGAACTATTGGCTAAACTTGAGCTTTATGAAGAACAACAGAGAAAGCTACAAGCAGACTTGGAGCAAGTTACTAAAAGGGCTGCCTCTCAGGTTGGAAATATGTAATTTAATATATAAGTGCCTACCTTTTTAGCAATAATAAATTAAAATTTTCTGTCAAAGGATTTTCTAGAAGGGATTCTCCTCAACACGTGTGAGGTAGGGCTGGGCGATTTTTACAGTTAACAGTGTAATTCAAATGAATGTTTTAAAGCAAAGTTCAGGCATGAATATCACTATTTGTTTTATTGCTGAATAATACAGTTAAACAGTCATGGAAATAGTTTAGATTACCTGGTTACGTGTGTACAGTCAAAGCATAAATGCAAAGAATATGGTGAGCGGCATTTATAAATTTGAGCTAGTTCCAAAGTTTGTTTTCAAAAGATGCCATTGCTTTCCTTGGACATCTGCAAAATCTTCATAGTTTTTTTTTTCAGCTGCACCTCAAAGATGGACAATCTTGATGAAACGTGTAAATATCACAATACATGTTTGCGTTGTGCTAGTTGGGGCTCCATGGCAAAACATTGCCCAGGAGCACAAAATTAGTAGGGACAGCTTAGCTGATGTGCCCTGCAAGATAAGCTTAGCCTTTTTTGAAGGGAAAAGGAAAAAGTAAGGTGAAAAGGACATTTAGGGATGAGCAGTGAGTGCCGCAGAAAAAAGAAACGGTTGGTAAGAAAACTGCACAATTTAAGAAATGTATTGTGAAAGACCTTGTGGAGGTCATGGAGAAGAACAGCTAGGAACTGCAAATGTACAAACAAATTACAAAAAAAAAAAGCCAGAAAAGTGTGCACAGAAAGAAATTTTCTAATTTTGCCCCCTTTCTCATTGGAAATAAAAATGTTTTTGAATTTCTAGTAAAGGTGCACACCACCTTTTCATTTTGTAGTTTCATTTTTAAGTAAATTGTGACTTGTTTCTCAACCCTAGTATGAGGGCCTTCTTATATTAGTATTCTGAGTTGAAGTACAGCAGGTTGCTCAGCATATAACCTTGTGGAATGCCTGAGCTGTGGATCAGTATAGAAGAAGTTATATTTACATTCTGCAAATGCTGGTGTCTGCAAGCTAGAAAGTCCAAAATTCAGTTGCAAAGTTTGGCATGTCCCAGGTTTAGGAGCTTGGTGATCAGTTTTGGCACAACAGAGTTATATGCTAAGTGGGAATTTGTAAACAGTACTTAGAAATATAACAGAAATTTAACAGATTCTAATATCCAGCTTTGCCAAGATTATGTAGAGTAAATGGATACTGCATCCTTTTCAGACCATTTGTGGAATATCAAGTTTAATATGTCCAAGTAATAATTTTTATTAAAAGAATTTCATCGTAATAGAGATGACTGTTGTTGGTTGATAATCTTTGAGATAGTCCATCTTTTTTATTTGATAAAGATATTTTCATAATTTAATATTCCTTCAAATAGTAGGTTTACAATAAATGTTTAAAGATTCAAAAGATGTAACCTATTCATCAATTAATGCATAAAGTATTTGTCAATATATTTTTTTAATATGAGAACAAAAATTAGATGTGTGATTTTCATTTTCATGTAATATTATTTTCAGACAAGTGAATCTGGCAGTGCAGATGAACTGCAAAGTCAGGTTTTAGAATGGCAGGAAATGATATCTGAGGCCGAAGCAGCACGGGATCAAGCAAGAGAGGAGAAATCAATAATGGTCTTAAGGATGACACAAATTGAAGAAGAAAGAGAAGGTACAGTTATGTATTTTATCTGTTACGTATTTTATTTATCTACAAGAAAGAAAATTCCTATGTCTTCTTTTTGAAAATATTCTTGGTTATTTAATATTTTTGTAGCATATAGTGTTTAATACACACATCTTTTAGCAATTTTTTGAAAAGATTCACACGAAAGGTAAAAGTGTACAGCAAGTAAAACACTGTATATACTCATGTATAAGTCTGGTCTTGAAACCCGAAAAATCAATCATAAAATCAGACCTCGACTTATACGCCTTATACGTACACATACATACATATACAGTACACCCCCAAAATTAGCGGGGGTTACGTTCCTAGAACACCCGCCAATTTTGGATGTAGTTAAAAAAAAAATGCCTATTTTTATAGTTTAAACCCTAAATATGCCCCAAAACACTTTAATTTCATTTCAAACTCAGCGTAATACATTATCGAAAAAAAGAATGTAAAGGTAAACCTGTATACTGTACTGCTATGTCTCTCGCAGTGCTAGAATGTAAAATACAGATGTTACCGCTATATGTACTTTAATTCATGCAAGCATGTTTTCATTGCCAGAAGCCTTAGAAGGTGCAGGGTGTTTCAGCAGCATGTTGGGGCTTTAACCCTTAAACCGCCACATACTCGGGGGGTAAATGCATCCCTGGACGCCAAATACTTTTTTGCTGCACTTTAAGTAAATGTCACAATTCACCAAGAAAAAGTGAAATTTTAATGTAACACATTTTTTTTCATGCAAAGAGCATCACAATTACTGCAACACTGATCATTTTACAAAATGCTAATGAACAGTAAAAACTATTTTAAGTGCAACTAACACCATGGATGAAACTCAGTAAATCATTGAGCCAACTGCGCTTGAACTGGCTGTACGCAAGCACACAGAGGTAATTGCTGATGACTACAGGCTAGTCTAGTCCAGCGGCTTAATCCCAGGGGCAGTGCTGCAGGGTGTCATGCTAGGGTCACAGAATTGCACAGAAACACAGGAGATTGTAGAGGCAGGAACTTTATTCAAACACTTCAAACAAATATGTCTCTTTCAGAAGTAAAACGAGCTCAGTATGCAGTTAGTTCTCGATTAAAGAATAGACAGACATCATAGGGGAGCACAACGGGAGCAGGACCCCCAACAGGAGCAGAGGATGTCTGGGGGAGGAGAGAGAAACAAAGCAATCAGCCAAAAAGAAAAGGTGCTGTTCAGGCTTTTAAGTGTGCTTAGCGCAAGAAGCATATCGCGCGACAGAGCTGCTGCAAGTAAGCCCAGCAAGTAAAGGAGCAATGTGGAGTAGTCTATCAGCGTTTTTTAAGAGGGGATTTTTGAGCAGTGTCCATGTCTTCTAGGGGTGTTTTCAGGCCCCCTGCTCACAAGGGGCTGGCAGTGGTCATGAGCTGGCTGCTCAACGAAAATACGACACTGAATGATCAGCTCCTGCATGCTCGCAAATGGCATTGAGAAACGACTATAGTATTGCCGGTTGTGGCGGTGTTTAAGGGTTAAGAGGAATAAAACGGAAAACAGAAGAACACTCAGCTGGAGATGCATCACAGTCCGGTGCCGCTAAGATTCACACCGTCGAGAAGAGGGACTCTCCCAGCCTTGGCCCGACCTGCACGCACTCACAAACAAACACAAAAACAAAGCAAACCGGTAATCAAACAGCAAATAAAGAATCTAATGAAAACAAATGAAATAAATGAAAACAACAGTACCACCCCTGTTCCCCTTATGGCGATTACACATTAAATACAACAAAGCACAAACAAAACACACACAGTAAATCATGAAAAATGTTCATGACCAACGGATAAAATGTAATGATGAAAATAGATAGTCCAGAGATCTGCATGTTGAATGGGAATGTAAAGATAGTCCTACCGCTAGTTCCTGAAATGGTGAAGACTGGTTCAGGAGCTATCCTTTCTTTGCAGGATGGCCATGAATCCACTTACAGTCCTCATGTTCACAGGCAGAAGGTAGACAATCCAGACGCACGAAACAATCCAGGGCAAAATGAATAAGTACAGATAACCCAACAGAAGGCAGACAGATAGGAACTTGTAACATAAATGCCAAAAAGTTTTTTTTTTGCTTTTGGTCACCGGCCCCTTTTTAAAAGCCACGCTGACATCCTTTGACCCCAACAACCCCAGCACCCTCAGCAGAAGACCAATCAGAGCCATTGCAGGGACTGCTGAGAGTTGCAGTTTGAAATTCTATTGCTACTTTCACCATCCCAAGCCGCGTTTTCCTCTACAGTTGCTTCCTATTCTCTCAACAGGGCAGTGTTGCCATGATAAAAGCCATAAAAAGGATATTTGCGTTTTTTGTTTTTTTTTACAGTAATGGTAGTAATTGATTGTTGAAAGTTGATGCAAACAATTCCTATCGGTGTTCCTACAGCTTTTGTTGATTATTTATGAATCCTCTGTCTGTTCCTACCAATATCAAAAGGAGCTTGGAAACTATATTCACTGACACCTTGGCTTTCTTTGCAATTTTTGTGAAGGAAAGATGTGCACTTTTAAGGGTGGTTATGTCCTGTCCTTACTGCGGTGCAATATTGTCCTAATAATGCTCGATAAGGTGTAACAACACAGTTTGTTCCAACAGTTCTTTTACTCAGTGTTTGCAAGTAATCAGCAAAAGTTGGAACGTCTGTAATAACTGTTTGCATCAATTTTCAAGGCTTATTTAACTTAGTTACTGTAGAAATGCTTTTAAGTTGTTAACAATTCTTCCCTGGAAAACCTTTTTTACAACTCTAAAATGACATTATTTTTTAGTTTATGGTAACCTACTTTTTTAAACCTCTGGCAGTTTTTTACTTACCTTTGTACCACTTCATGTTATTCTCTGGACTTGAAGTGCTTAACTTCCAGTATAAACTGGAAAATTATGAATGTTCTAAAACTTTTGACTGGTAGTGCCTAAAGTGGCAAGAAAAAGTATGCAAACCTTGGAATTACCTGCTTTTTTGTCTTAATTGATCACAAAATGTGTCACATGCATTGACGAACACAATATCCTTGCAATAATAACCGACAATTATAATTTTTCATGTCTTTATTGAACATACCCCTGAAACATTCTCAATGTGCTTTAAAAAAAGTAAGTGATTCCTTGGATTTTATAACCGATTGAACATCCTTTGATAAAAGTAACGTCTATTTGGAATTTCACTTTGGCCCAGTGTGTGTGTGGGGTCCGAGGTGGACTGGTGTCTTAACAAGGGCTGTTTAGCACTTCATTGTCATTGTTGCCTAAGTAGGTTTTGGAATTTCAGATCCAAAATTGGATTAAATAGGTTTGTGAATATTATGTTATGCTTCCTTTTGTAACTGAATGAAATCTAAATTACTTAAGTCTTTACACAGTATTGCACTTTAAATAAAGGTACAGAAAAGTAGCTCCAAACAGTGGGTGCCTGAGCATGTGCTTTATGCTACTTATTTGTCTCCAAAGTGAACAAAAGATTATTCACTTGCATATATAAAAGATTATTTTCTTCACTCCGCTAATTGTCTATGAAGAACAAAAAGCTGGTTGATACTACTTACAGTATCTCTGGCCAGCCATTTGGTGCTATGGTGGTATACAATATTTATTAAAACTTAATTTTACACACCAAGCACATTTGTAGCAAATTTATTTATGTGTGGCAATAATAACGTGACTATATTCATGTCTGCTGTTATAGCCTTATATGTTAATAAACTTTTTTAAAAAGTAATTTGTCTCTAAAATCCAGCGTGAAAGTTTGCTACTTAAACTGTGAGTCATACTAGAATTCTAGTAAAACATCAAAAGAACAACTGTTAATTTTATTGCATTAGTTATTTTTTATATTGTATCAGCTCTGGCATCTTAACTTGAATTTTACAATGCAATTTGGGACATGTTTTTAATAAATCAGAAATAGAAGTCTGCTGAACTATAATATTTATTTTGCTGATATGCTGTGCCCATGTTAATATTGATTATGTGCTGTGTTTCAGTTAGATTAAGCATGATGTTTTGTTTCTTTTTTTTCCCCCCTCCCTCCACTTCCCCACCATAATGTCTGATGAGCACTTATTGCCACTACCCCCTCCACTCCTCCTCCATTCTGTGATTTGGCCAGCCACTGAGAACAGTTTCCCATCAGTTTTGTGCATGCAGGTCCATGTAACTGATGACACTGTACTGCTGGTGATTTTCTGTTTTTGTTTAGTCCAGGATAAATCATTTGCAGTACAGTAATACCAGTTACTGTAGTGTTTTAACATTTTGGTTTTACATAATGCATGTTAACATGGTTAATAAAATATTTTTTCTGAGTTTTGGTGAATTTGCCTTTTTTTTCCTTTTTTAACTAACCTAAACTAAATAATCAAAGGCATTTGGCAGTTTCAAACATACTTACAGGAAAATTTTCTTAAAATTTCCGAAATGACTTGATTCTGTAATAACTAATACAGTTTTTTAATTTAAAAGTCATATTTTTTTTTGTTGTTAAAATTTAATAGTTCACATCTTTCCTACACTAGTTGTTGAGTATTCTGTCTATCTCACGAATTGCAGATGCATTTAACCTGCTATCAAGTAAATACCTGGACATGACCTTGGTCAGTAGTCAGTAGCAGTAGATGCATTTATTAGTGGCCTCAGTGGGATAAACATTCCTAGAAACATTTGCTTTTTATTGATTTTAATTATACCGTTGCTTGTGTCTGTTCCTTCACTAGTTATAGTAAATACCCTACTCCTATACTTACCAAATTTTGCTGCTCCTTCACATGATGAAGTTGTGAGAATCAGTTGTTTTCCTTAAACACTTTTCTCTGCCATCTCATAAAAAGTGTTTATGGTATCTTAAAATGAGCTGCCTTGTGCCTTTATTTGAAATCAAATACAGTACTTTCTGTATTTACCCCACTTTTCGTATGATTTTGTTTCCTTTCTGTAAATGTAACAGGAAATTTTCTAATTTGAACCTAATAATTGCCAATTTTAAAAAATGTATTCTTTGAAAAATCACAAAACAGATGGGAATTTTTTGCTTGAAATATTATTCCACTTTAATTAACCCTATTTCCAAACTTAAAATTCCATTTATATAATGATTTTTTAATCCTATTTAATGAAAATATTTCCTGCCATTTCAAAATCTGTTAACATGGATGACATGTTAACATGCCAGTTAACATCATCAGACTTTCTTTGTGACAGTCCCATCTTAAAAATATGAATATATTTAATGATTAGTAATCTTTATAATTTTGCTTTATGTAGATTGTATATTATTTCATTAAAGTATTTTTTTCTGCAATTATCAATTTTAAGACATGCTTAGATAAGCCATTGAAATTGATAACATTCTTTTTAATATGAATTTGTTGTCCTCTTTTTAGTCTTTTGGGACAGTCACAAAAAAAGGAAAAATAATAAAAAAGCACTGGTTTGTTTTGTGTGTTTGTGTGAGTTTAGGCCTGTTATTGCTTGTGTGCTTGTTATTCACCTGCTCTAATATATAAAGTATACTGTGTCAATGTGATTAAATTTAATTTCCTGTGGCACAAAACTGATTGAGGATGACTGGTTCTTTCCTGGCTGCTCCGATCCAGCCTTAGTCACTCGGCAGCAGGAGCTGGAGGAGGAACTGGCGCAAGCTCAAGGGCTGCAACGGCACAGAAGAGGACACAAGCAGGCTGGAAGCAGCACTCCTAATCATCAGGTAGGAAAGTTTAATGTCATTGCTTATGAGTTATTTTTTATTGCAGACCCATGACTATGTTTTAATATGTTTTAACTTTTAATCCCTGTAAGACTTCATTTGTTTTTAATTTTGGAAAATACACCAACAGTATCACTCAACAACTAGATCGACCTAATTTTCCAATAATGAGATCCATTATGCATTTGTGAATTTTAGCTACCTTCTAAAAATTATTTTACAAGTGTTAAACATAGTCCTGCCTGTAAATTTTTTTAAGTAGTTAATTGCTAACAATGTAGTCTGCAAAGTTTTAATTTAAATCACTGTTACCTTGTGGCTAACCCACCTGTTTGAACAATTTATGATGCAATCTTTTATTATAATTATTGTTATTTATTTATTTAGCCAGAGTAACTTAGAAAAGTAAATCATGATACATATAAGTGTGTTATTACAATGTGAAAACTAGACAATTATTTATATTTGGCAGAATATTTAAAAAATAAACTACAGAGTTTCTTTCTGGTCCCAAAAGTCAACTTATTTCACATTTCTTTTTGATGTCAGTAACAGTTTCTTCTTTTTGTCTCTACCTTTCAGCATTGTACACAAACCTGCTTTCTACACTCTTCACTTGTTTGCTTTATGGTTTATCACCTCCATGTAATCAATGCAATCAGACCAGATGTCCTTTATTTCCCATATCTTAGTCTAATTTAGGTGCCTTATTCCTCATAAATCTTTATATGTCCTGTATTTAAGACTTGCCACATTATTTGTTGCAGTAAATCAGTGAAACATTGCAACTATGGTTTATTTTTGTTTAACATCCAGTATAGTGCCTTACTAAACTGTTAATCAGTGCACAGTGTTCAATCACCAGTCTCATTAGTTCTGTTTATAAAACCCTCTCTGACCATCTGTTCTGTGATTGTGTCAATGTGTTTTCTAGGAAGTATTCATTCTGCTTTTTATCATTTCAAGTGAAACACAGCTCTCAAACAAAGAATGATAATGCCCGCACATCCAGCCAGAAAATAACATCTTTAAATTCTGTTTTTGTAATTATTGTGCAGTGATTTGGTTAGCTGGTTAGAACTGATTTAGAATTTGTGTGATGTCACTGATTTTACATTAGCAACATGTTACCTGATGTAGACCATATCATCTTAGTAGCAGTTTATGGATTCCAACCTATTTCTGTGAATCTGTCCTATGTGTGAGTACTATCAATTTTAGTAAGTTATAAAGATGTGCATTCTGATGCTAGCATTATAGCAGAGAATTCATAATTACGAAAACAGTTCATTCTTTATCATTTTTCGCATGCCTCTAAAAATGACAGGAAGGAAGGCAGGCATGCAGTTTAGATAGATTTTTGCTGATGGAGACATTGGGTAGATTTCTATACCTGCCACATAGTAACACCAGTGACCTGAGGCTAACTTGGGAGGCCAGAAAGTTAATTTATAATTTAAAAATAAAAGCCGGTTTAACTTGATTTTTAATATTAGTTCAAGCAGTGAAATCAAAGCCTCACAATCCTTTTGGCTTTTTGGGTTTTAAGCAGGGAGATGTCAGAAATTTACCACAGGGACAACTTTCTTGAAGAAGCCAAACATTTGTACTAGTGCTGTTTTATGACTGGCTATCATTCTGAAGCAGATTTCACAAAGTGTTGGATGGTTTGCTCACTAACAGGGAAAGTGAGCTGACTTAGACTGACTTAAGACATGTTACTTTCTCATTACTGGTGCTGATTTGTCTCAATGTCAGTCTTGCATTACTTTGTATTTATAGTCTGTGTTAGTGAATGATTGTTTTATAATTTAGGTTGTCATCAACCTGTTTTTATTTTAAGTTTTCCCAGAAATATAAATGTGTAATTTTTTTTTTATCTTTTTGTTCTTAATATTCCTTGTTTGTATAGGACGATTTTGAATTTGATGGGAAGCAGTGTTATGAAAATCCCAACATTACTTTGGAAAGCAATGATTCTGCAGATGGGGAAAACATGGGAGGTTGGTGGCCTGAGTACACTTCTCCCCATACAGGTGTGAAACCCACTAGACAGTTTATTAAAGCATGCACAACAATTTTTTTTTTTTCTTTTATATTAATAACCCATTTTTGTGAAGTCTTTCTAATATTTGTCAGCCTTGTCTGTACTTTTGGTTGACCATTTTTTGTTGTTGGATTTTTATTTTATTATTGTTTCCTTTAGAGATTATTCTTAAGCATGTGCGTGCTGGATGAACTGCCTAGTATTGGTTTCTTAATCTTTACATAGTCTTTGGTTAATGCCAGAATCTCTAGCAGAGCTGTTGTTAATTTCCAGTTTGGAATGCATCATCTAAAATTGGTAAGATAACTTTGAAATCAGTTGTCTATTCCTCTTTTTAAACTAGTTATTTCCTATTCAAAAAAATATTTAAAGATCCTAGTAAACAATCAATATATATTCTGTTGAATAATACAGTGCATGAATTTTGTGAAAAATATGTTGATTATTTTCAAAGGAAATAATAATACTGGTGATTCATTTCATTAATTTTTCCCCATTTTCATACCAGAAAAAAATGTTACCATAAAAAGTAAAACGTATTTAAGAATTACACATTTCATTTTGATTTTAAGTTCTGGTTCATTTGATATTATGCAAGCATAAAACTGGTTTATGTTGCATTTGGAGAATAAAAAAAAATGAGAACTTCAGTGTTTCATATTTTACAGTGTTGATAGCTAATTAATTTAATCCTTAAATTAAAACACCTCCAGTGTATATTAATTCAATCTGCGTTGTTGAACCCCAGTGTTACTGCTTTCATTTTATTTTTCTCAGTAAATTATGGTAAATTTTCATATTGATCTTTTCGATTAAGTAACTTTTTCATGTTTAAGAAATTATATACAATAGCAAGAGGTCCCCTAATATTTTAAAAACCTATACGATGCTTGCATAATAAATATATATATATATATATATATATATATATATATATATATA
>JANRMT010062854.1:3269224-3296993 GCA_026402145.1 Polypterus bichir lapradei | reverse complement strand
GTGTAATAATTAATCTTGATTAATCGTATGTAATCGCACACGTAAATTTGCCCCAAATCGCAAATGTGTTTTTTTAATTTAAAAGGGTTTTAGTGGGCGACAGAATCAAATAATAGACATGGACATGAATATTGTAAACTCAAGCTCTTTTAATTTCTGAAAAAAAAAATGCTTTTAAACTGCATTTGAATTCAAAACAGAAATAAAAATATCATCCCTGGTTAAAATTGGGCAGACTTAAAAATAAAGTGGTAGTTTAAGTACTTTAAGTACATTTTCAGAATGGTATTGTCTTTAAATAATAATAACCAAAATTTCAACAGAAAGTGCAGTTTTTCTTCTTAAAAAAATAAGTCAGAAACATAAAAGGTAATTTGACCAACTTAATCTTTAAACTCTGAGTAACCTTAGCCAAAATTATTTTGTACATTAGGCTAAAACAGTGTGATCATTGAACATTTTGTAATTAGATGTAATTAGAATTACTAACGGTCACGGAAGTCCAATGATCCCCAGTAAGAGCCACAAAGTCCGCTTTCTGTAATGCATCTAATTTTGCTTGCTTTTCAGTGTGCACAAAACCATGCTTTTATCAAGGCTTCGCTCGGGTAGTTTTTTGAAATGAAATTTTCCTCCGATCAGTCGTAGGAACGCGCTTCATTCCGACTGTAACATTTTTGTAGCTGTGATGTGTGCATCAGTGTAATCGATGTACCAGGAAATCATGCATTGGCAAAAGTTCCCCTTTGCTTGGAATTGAAAGTGTGATTAAATGCGTTATTTTTTGTTATGGAGTACATGCATCGAAGCTTCTCAGCTGTGCTTGTGCTAAGAAAAGGAAAGATTTTAAAAATAACGTAACATGATTCTGCGTTAACCGCATATTTTTTTCATACGTCTCAAACCAAGGAGATGCGAGGTTAAAATGAACCGAGAAGCGCGCGTACATACTCAGTACATCCCCTCTCGGGAATCGAACCTCGGATGTAGGCGATAGAGGCGAAGCCTCTACAATTACGCCACGGTGTGTGGCTTATTTATTTGAGAGTATGTAGATCGGGGTATATATATATATTCGCAGCGGAGACGTAGTGTGTTAAAGAAGCTATGAAAAAGAAAAGGGAACATTTTAAAAATAACGTAACATGATTGTCAATATACAGTAATTGTTTTGTGAGTGTTATTGAGTGTTGCTGTCATCAAGGATTCGATTATCATTATTTGTTTCAATCAGGGTCGTATTTGTACGATGTGTTGTGTTCAAGTCACATTCCGTGTTTGTCAATCATTGTAAAGATAAGAGGTTTCATTTATCGATTCGTTTCTTACTGCATCAATAAACAGCTCGTCTTCCTGTTTATCTGAGATGTGACACACTGCATGCACGGGTTTTTTTTTACACTGTCTTCCTTTAGCGGGACTTTCACTTTTTGCACCGTGTGCTTTGTTTCTGCAGTAGCTGCACTTATGAATATGCTTGTATGTATCAGACGCTTCATATTTTTTTGCTGCCTTCTCAATTGTGTAATTCTGTTTTTGTTCAGCGCTCTTTGGAACTGTTGCTTTTTGTCTGTGCACTGCGTCAGTTCACGTGAGCCGCTTGGTGTTCTTGCATCGAAGGTTCCCAGCTGTACTGGTGCCATCTTGTGTTATGTCCATGGCTGTATGTAATGTCAGCTGAGACCCGGCACTTAAAAGTTTCTCTCGCAGTTTCGCTGAGTTTGTGCCAAACACCACCCTGACCATCTCATCTTCCTCTGCATAAGCACAGTCCTTCACCCGTGAATATTTAGTGGCAGTGTTTCTATTGGATTGCCGCTGACGGACGGCCTTATATGGGCAGGCACTAAATTACAAACGCCAGCGGCAGCCTGTCTATGAACTTAATTTAAAGTTTAGATTTACACCTTGCTTTGTTTCCGTAGTAGCACCACTCATGAATATGGTAGTATATGTCACTCGCTCGCTTCTTATTGTTTCGCTGCCTTCTCAATTATATAATGCATGTTTTCTTCAGCGGTTTTTGGAGCGCTTCCTGGTTTTCTACGTTCTGCGTGATTACGTGGGCGGCGTGATGATGTCACACAAACTCCGCCCCCACGGCTTTCGCGCTCATCTCCATTACAGTAAATGGAGAAAAACAGCTTCCAGTTATGACCATTACGCGTAGAATTTCGAAATGAAACCTGTCCAACTTTTGTAAGTGAGCTGTAAGGAATAAGCCTGCCAAATTTCAGCCTTCTGCCTACACGGGAAGTTGGAGAATTAGTGATGAGTCAGTCAGTCAGTCAGTGAGGGCTTTGCCTTTTATTAGTATAGATATATATATATGTATATATATGTAATTTATTATTATTATTTATTTATTTTTTAAATAATATGCTCTCAGGATATTGGCACATCTGAGAGAAAAACAAACACCCAGATAAGGCAAACAAAAATGTTAGACTTCTTCCTAATAGAGCTGTTTCAAGTCTTGTGCTTTAAATAGCCACTACAATATTTTTTTCCACAGAAATGTTTGTATTAAATATATTGGTTGCTTTGTGCCTAGTACTTAGTTCAGCCTTCAGTGATGTGGATAAAAGCACAGTCTTTTTTGGAGTGTTCAATAATGTTGGAGAAAATATCAAAGATCTGGGACCATTCTTCTAAGCAGTAGTTTTCTAGATGTCTTGATGTATTTATATTGGTCTACATTATGGATTGGCTTTTTTCAATTTAGACCATACATTTTTAAGTCTGCAGGCTGAGAAGTCCGTTAAAAAACATTAAGTTTGTTTTCAGTCAGCTGTTTCTTTGTTGACATTGAAATATGTTTAGGGTAATTATAAAATTGGAAGTTCCATCTGTGAGCAACTAACAGCATTTGGGCAGAGACAATGAGGTGTTTGGCCAGCTATCCTGATGCTTAGAGTCTGTGATGTGATTGGTCTTGAAAGGGGTCGAAGGGCCAGTAGTAACAACATAGCCCCACACTGTCAGCACCTGTACTTATCCCTTTGTTTGTGATTCTTTTTTTTAGAAATTACTACTTATTGGTTCCAGTTGTGAATTACCTATTCTTTGTTATCTGTTTGTCTGTCTATATATATTTATCTGTCTATTTATACTTTTTTTTCCTTCTCATCTCAAGGATTAATGAAAAAAATGATATTCTTGAAATGTCACTGACTGAGAAAGTGCAGATGTTATTTCAAACATCTGCAAAGTTGGAAGAAACTGAAAATCTCAGAGATGCTTTGAAAGAGAGAGAAATTCATACCAAAGAACTCTGTGAAAAACTTGGGCAGAGTGAACTAAATGTAAGAATGTGATCACTTCAGACTAAATTAAATGTGGATGTCGTTATTAAATGTTTACATTTTTTTTATTATTATTATTAAGAAAACTAGTCCTTAACATTAGTCTTTGAATCCATTAAGGTTTTTTTTATATCAATATTCAATATATATGTATTTGCATGGGCGGCACGGTGGCGCAGTGGTAGCGCTGCTGCCTCGCAGTTAAGTGACCCAGGTTCGCTTCCCGGGTCCTCCCTGCGTGGAGTTTGCATGTTCTCCCCGTGTCTGCGTGGGTTTCCTCCCACAGTCCAAAGACATGCAGGTTAGGTGGATTGGCGATTCTAAATTGGCCATAGTGTGTGCTTGGTATGTGGGTGTGTTTGTGTGTGTCCTGCGGTGGGTTGGCACCCTGCCCGGGATTGGTTCCTGCCTTGTGCCCTTTGTTGGCTGGGATTGGCTCCAGCAGACCTCCGTGACCCTGTGTTCGGATTCAGCGGGTTGGAAAATGGATCGATGGATGTATTTGCATTTCTGTCATACTCTCTGTCATTAAAGAGAGTAGCATTATACAATTTAAGTCTCTAAAGTATCAATTTATTATTATAAGTTATGTATATACAGTAATTTCCTTATCAGGAAAATGAATTTCAAGCTTAATTTATTAATGCTTTTCCTTAGGGTTTTTTCATTTTGTATGATTTCAAAGGTAATTCTGATTTAAAGTATCTGATTTTTTTAATTTGTTAAGTAATGTATATAGTGAGAAGTGTTTTGTTTTTATAAGAAACCTTTTAAAACCACCTGACTCAACTACTGGAATTTTTCTTCCAGCCAATTAAAAAAAAAAAAAAAGTAAAGATCATTATCCAGAAAGATGTGAACATAAATTAAAACGTGGTTTCTGATATGTATTATAATTTCTCATTGTAGTTATGTGGGTAAACTGCTTATTATGAAGACCATAAGATTTTAAACCTGAAATTCTGTTATAATCTACCATGCACCAAAATGTATTACCTGCCTTTCTATTTGTAGAACTGGATATTTATTAAGTGAATGAATGTTTGTTCTTGTTTGCTTTAAAGCTTACATTGTGAATTGATCACTTGTTTTGTGTCGTGCATTTGAGTCACTGTCAGTTCATTGTTTTAAGAGTTCTGAAAGTTCTTCAGAAATGTATCTAGTGCTATTAGACTGCTTCATTTAAAAAGCTGAAGATCTGTATTATTCCGTAGTGGCTTATGTATTATGATTAACTTGGTTTTGGTATTTTTTATATTTTTCCAGAGAGAGATTTAAATATATTGAAGACTGACAACTGTTCCTTTTTGAAATGAGGTTTTGCCTTCTTTTAGGCACTAATCACATTTAAACATGATGTATTTTTGTTTTTGTGGCACAGAAAGTACATTTTGCAGTGATGGGCTTATCAAAATTATTGACCTTATTTTTTTTACAGCTATCAGAAATGACCAAGAAGTGCAACACTCTTGAATCAAAATGCTCAGAACTAACAGCTTTAAACACAGATCTTTTGCAGAAATTGACAGCCCTGAAAGAAAAGGTAACCAGCATTTTCCTGTGTTTATTTTCCTAGTTGTTAACTTTTATATATCTTGAATTTGGTCTAGTTTTTTTTTTTTTTTTTTTTTCTTTTCTTCAAATAGTAACATTTCCTGCAGATTTTAGGTGTGTGTCAGTACTGTATATATTCTTATAAATTACTGTTGAGATTTTCTGTTTTCAAAGGGAGAACCCTGTAATAATTGTATGTGAAACTAGTGTAACGTTTTCTAGTGGATGGGTGTAGTGGTCATTATGAAAACTTGCTCTAAACATAGTTAAGAAATTAATTACAATGTTATGAAATTGGGGCACAGTTAAGGGTTTATGTTTAGTGTAGTACAAGCCCATAAATAAATTGGGTTAATTATTTCTTCAAGGTCACAGTGCAAATAAGTGGCATATTTTTAATTTAAAGGCAATACAAGTAAGCATAGCAGTATATTCGTTAAAATATTAATTTTGTAAAGATTTTAAGATGCTTTGTGTCTTTGATAATTTTATCAGTCAAATTAAAGTACTCTTTAGTTTTTTACTTTATTACTGTGAATATAGGGTTCCACGATAGTTGATTAAATGGAAATCATGTTTCTTTTTCTTTTTTCCCAAATTTAACTCAGTGCTAACATACAGTATAATTCATTGACATACCAGGTTTTATTTTTAAAGAACAATATATGTATTTATTAATGTGGACTGCATATCTTTTGATTTTTCCATAATAACAAATTAAAATGAGTGTATATATGTATATTTTACTCTGCTAATGGAGTCTTCTTATGGTGTTTACATCTGTACATTAAAACCTTCTTTTAGAGGTGCCAGTTTATCCTTGAATTTCGATTTGAATATTCAAAACAAAAAGTGTAAATGTCATAAACTGTATATTTGAATGCAAGTTAAAAATGTTGGGTGCATTTTGCATATTTGTACTGTACATGCCGTTTTTCATATTTTATTAATAATTGATTTACCTTTTTGCTTGAGGTACATTTGTAAAGCATGAAGTTGTTATGATTCTTCTAGGGTTCCTTAAAAGATGGAAATTATGGTAACAAAAGGAAGGTTAGAATTACAGCAGTTACTTTCCAGTTCTTTTAATGAGCAAAGAAAGTCAGGTTTTGCTTGATCCAATGGATGGTTAACAGTTCTAGCATAAGCAGCAGTAAATAAGAGGGCTCTTTGGATAAAATGTTAAATTTCAGGGGACTGGAGGATGGATTAAAATTGTGTTAATACTAAAGAAGTAGATCCAAGAGCAGAGCAACAGTGGTAGAAACATCGGTCTCAAATTGCATTATGAAAAGTATTGTTTAAGAAAAGAAACTGTCCATTTTACAAATGACAATACAGTCTACTCATTTAAAAGTACAAATAAATTGATCATAGAAGTGATGTGAAAAGTTAAAAGACAGATCAATAAATTATTCTAATATTGTATAGTTGATCTGGAGTTTTATAAAGCTAAAATTAGTGTGAGGATAAATGGTTTGTTTGCACTCAGATGTCAGCCTTGCACCAGCTTTTGCTATCTCTGTTAGTTCACTTCACAGGTTTCTTTCACATATTGGTTTGGTCCATTTTCACAGCTATTTACTGTGCTATAACTATATTTTGTGTTTCACTTTATATCAATAAGATTTCCCACCTTGTTCAACTCTGTCGTTATAATGTTCTAATACACTTAATCTGTTTACTGCAGTGAAAGAACTGGCATAGTTGCAGAGGGAAAGAGATTGGAATAGCTGCAGAATATTAGTTTCTAGGTTTTTTAGTGACTATGAAATGTTTCTTGCCAAAATAAATCCCCTGTTAAGACAAATGTAATATATATTTTTTAAGTTGATTCAAATATTTGGAGCCAAATAGCAGCAGTAATCACTTTTTTTGTTTTTCACCTCTTTCTCTTTTTAGAGTCAGAAACAGGAAATTATTTTAGAAGAGCTTCAGCATGACCTTGATCAGACTAATGAAGAACTAGATAAACTAAACACAACCCATTTGGAAGAGCGGTCTCAACTTATTCATGACCTCCAAAGCTGTGAAAGAGAAATTGATAACCTTAAAGATGTGCTTTCTGAGAAAGAAAAGGAAATTGTGTCTCTGACGGGAAACATGAGTGAGTACTCTGAGCAGGTTCTACAGCTGAAACAACAAATCAGATACAAAGAGGAGGAGATTGGAGAAATGGAAATGGCTTTGAATAATGCAGAGAGGCAAGCGCAGATCATCAAAGAGACACAGTCTTTAGATGAACAAACAGTTAATTCCAAACTCTCTGCACTTTTGGAACAATTGCAAAAGATGGAAACTGATTTGAATGAAACCAGAACTCTAAAAGAGGGTAAATGTATAGAGGTGGAAGAACTATTAAAACAAGCTTGTGATAATAATGAAATTATACAAAACCTTCGAAGTGAAATTCAGAAGTTAAATGGACTTCACAGTGGCCATATTGTAGAGTGTGAGGCTCAGATAACTTCATTAAAGGAGCAAATTACTTTATACTCTAAAAGGATACAGGATAAAGATGACCAACATCAGAGTGAAGCTGAAAGCTTGAGAAGTCGTCTTGAAGAAGCAAGTAATGCTTACAAAAGTGTTGGAAGTCAACTTGAGGAAAAGAAGGAAATGGTGAGCAATTTGGAAGTTGAGCTTAAAACATATAAGGATAAATGCAACCAGCTAACTTCTGATCTACTGCAGAAAGAAGAAGAACTTAAAAGTATAACTCGGCAACTTGCAAACCAAATAGACAATGAAAATAAAATCAGGGTTTCTATCCATGATGAGCTGCAAACTATACATGGGAACAGATTAAAAGAAGTAGAAAGAGAAGCTGAAGAAAAAAACAACAAACTCAATCAAGAACTGCAAAGTAAGGATGTGGCTTATAAGTTGCTCCAGGAAGATATTTCTCGGCTGGATACAGAATTAAGCAGTCTTAAAAATGAGAGAGAGCATTTGCAGGCCATCGCAGAGCAGAAAGAGGTTGAAATTTTAGAAAAGGCTAAACTTGTGAATGAAATTAATGAGAGAGTTGCCAGCATTCTTGAAGACAAAGCAAATGTGCAGAATCAACTAAAGGAAGCTTTAAGTGAAAATGAAAAATATAAAAATGAAGCCGTGGAATGCAGGACTTTAAACATGAGCCAGAATTGCCTCATCCAAGAAATGCAAGTCAAGATGAATTCAAATGTGTCTCAGTTATTTGAATATGAACAAATTATTGCAGGGTTGCAGAAAGAAAAAGAGGCTTTAGACCTAAGGGTGTCTGATCTTTCTTACTTGGTGGAGCAAAATGAAAAAAATGTTGGGGAAAAGACAAATGAATGTGTTCATCTTTCAAAGCTGCTTTCAGATAGTCAGGAAAAGACAAAAAATCTTAAAGATCATCTGCAAAGTTTGACATCCGAGATAGAACAGTTGAAATGTTCCATTACTGAAAAGGAAAAAATGTTAGTGGATAAAACCGCAGAATGTGATTTATTACAAGTGAGATTTTGTCAGCTGCAGGACACTGAATCGATGGCTCAGGATCAAAACAGAGCCTTACAGTCAGGTTTGGTTGAAAAGGATTTGGCTCTTCAAGACAAAGCTTTAGAATGTGATACTTTACAGAAGCATTTAAATGATCAAAAGGAAATTGCTTTGAAATTGCAAAATGAGGCAGAGAATCTCAAGAATGAAATCAAAAGGCTTGAGGAACAAGCTCAGGAAGAAGCAGCTGCTCTTAGACATAAATCGGAAGAGTGTAACAAGTTGTGGGATCAGATAACAAAGAAAAGTGAAACTGTTACTTTACTTAATCAGCAAAGAGATGTAATGAATGGAAATACGGAAAAACTGAAAACTGAGAATGATGAGCTTAAAGTGATGGTGAATAAATATATGTCAGACATCACTATATTAGATGAACAGCTAAAAGTAAGCCAGGCTAAATGTTCTGATCTTCAGATGTTTATACAGACGCTAAGAACAGAAAATGATAAGCTTAAAATGGATGTGCAAGATATGGCTTTAACATTTTCCCAAAAGGAAAGGGAACTTAATGCACTCAATACAGAAATCTCTAAACAAGAGGATAATTTGGCTTTATTGAAAGAACAGTTGGCAGAGGTTAGTTTTGAGAAAGAAACTTTATTAAAGGCTGTGCAAGAGAAAGAAGAATGCTTATCTCAAAAAGAAATGTTTATTAAGCAGATAGAGACTACATCAGTAGAAGAAAAAAAACAGTTCTCTGAAAATATGGAAGTTGCTGTTCAGCTCCAGGCTCAAGTACGTGAAAAAGAACAAACTTTGCAAGAGCACATGCAGACAATAGCGCGCCAAGAAAAAGAAATTAAACTTCTGCAAGATAAAACAGAGGAAAGCAATGTTCTCAGGTCAGAAATGAGTGCAAACATGGAAATGATATCCAGCCTCCAAGGTCAGTCAATAAATATGGCTGAAAAAATAAAGCAGTTAGAAAGTATTATAACAGAAAAGGACTCCCTTTTAAAACAAAAAGTTGATAGCTACATTAGCTTAAAAGCTCAGTTTTCCGATCTGGAAGATTTGGTGGCCCAACTTAGAGAGCAAATAGACAGCGTTACAGCAGAACTAAAAACACTCAGAAAAACAAATGAGGATAAGGAATTATGTCTAGTTCAAGATAAAGAAACTGCTAAGCTTCAAATTGAGGATCTAAACTCAAAACTCCGAGATAAAGGACTGGAATGTGATAGTCTTAAGGAACAACTTTCAAATGCACAAGAGGCTACATCAAAACTAGCTGAGAAGCTGGAAGTCAAGAATCTTGAATTAAGTAGCCTTAAAGAGTTAGTCATGGAAAAGGAAATTTCTCTTTCGGAGCAGACAAGGATGGTACAACTTCTTAAAGAAAAAGAAGAGGAAGCAACAACCTTTAAATCTCAGCTGGTGCAGAGCACAGAGTCCTTAGCTGATTTACAAAACCACTTAGAAAAGCAAATCTGTGATTCACAGAGGATGACAGATTTATTAAGTGAAAAGCAAAGGTCCCTGTTGGAACTACAGGAACAATATGCATTGCAATCTAAACAACTTCAGGATATTAGCACGTCTCTTTTACACAAGACTGAAGAAGTGTCTGCCCTGGACAGTTTAATTTTCCAGAAGGACAACATTATCAAAGCAGCCGAAAATGAATCCAGTGCTCTAAAAAACGAAATTAGTTGCCTCAGAGCTGAGCTAGAGAGTAGTTCTGCTGCATATTCAAATCATCTTCAAGAAAAAGATGCTGTGAGTTCTTCATATCAAACAAAGTGTAATGCTTTGGTTGCTGACATTGAAGCACTGAAAACAGATCTTCAACAAAATGGTGCACAAATTCATTTATTAACTCAGGTTGTGGAGCAAAAAGAACATGATATAACTTTCCTTAGTAATAAATGTACAGAGCACTGTGAACAGCTAGATCACCAAAACACACAAATTAAGAGTTTAAATGAAAGCAGTGCTAATCTGAAACAGCAACTGGAGTTAGCAATCAATGAAAACACCCTTTTTCAGCAGGAAGTAAACAAGTTGGCTGCAGATAGAGCAGATTTGGAGACTCATTTCAAGAAACAGATAAGAGAAATGGAAGATAAGTTTCAGATTTTAAGTGCAAAAAAGGAAGATTTGATGAAAGAAGTAGAGTCACAGCAGAAGATTGTACACCAAGAGCTTCAAAAGCAGGTTAGTGTAAAAGATGAAGAAATTGCAGAGCTGAAATTAGAAATCCAAAAAGTAGAACATACCCTAGTGGATTCTGAGAAAGAATGGTTAGCTGACCTAGATAGAGAAAATCATCGCAATTGCATACTAGCTGAGCAATTGAGAACAGTAGAAAATGAAATGAAAGCGAAAGATGTTAAAATACAAGCCCTTCAGAAAGATCTAGATGAATTGCTTGAAAAAGATGTTGAACTGTCCTCTTCGCTGAAGGTTAAAATAGATCAGCTAGCTGAAAGTAATGTGAGCAATTTGAATCTTAGTCAACAGATTGCTCATTGCCAAAACACAATAGATACAATGGTTACAGACATTAAGAAGAAAGATGAACAATATGCAGAAATCGAGCAGGTTCTCTTGGAGAGGGAAAAGGAAGTTGAGAAATTAAAGGCAGAGAAGGTATTAAGCCAACAAGATCTTTCTGAAGTTAGTCAGTCTTTGTCAAACAAATTGTTAGCATTAGAAGAAGAAAGATTTTCTCTGCAAGCAGAAATTAAGCAGCTAAAGAGCCAGCTTCTTACTGAAAAGGAATCTTTGATAGAAGAACTGGATAAAAATAATCTGTTATTGAAGAGTAAGTTGTCAGAGTTGTTGGATAGAGAAAGAGATGTACAGGATGCAAGGCATCAAGTCTCACTGATGCAGGAGCAGTTACACAATGCTCAAGAAGAAATAAAGATTTCCCATGAAAACCTTAACATTACAGTTAAAGAAAAAACACAGTTAGCTTTGGAAATTCAGAAAAAAGAGGAGCAAATTCAGTCTCAAACTATGCAATTAAATCAACAAAAAGAACTGCTGTCTTCACTTAGTATTCAGCTAAGAGAAAAAGATTTCTCAATTGCCCAACTCATGGAGTCCATATCCAATGAAGTTATTAAACATACTGAAGAAAAAACACAGTTAACTGCAAAACTGGAAGACCTTGAAAAGAAATATTTCGGCCCCACCCAAGAACTTCAGAGCCTTTATGAACAACATAAAGAACTGGAGAAGCGTATGTCAACTTATGAAGCACTCATTGAGTCACATAATGCAGAAAAGAAAGACCTACTTGATGAAAAGGAGGAACTGCACCATCGGTATGAAGCTCTTGTCAAGGAAAGAGATACAATGAAAAAGAAACTTCAGGCTGCTTTGTTGGCTAGGAAAGAATTGTTAAAGAAGATGGGCGACATAGAGAGCAAAACCCAGGCTGATTTTAATAAACTTAAAGAATGTGAAGACGTGCAAAGTTCATTCCATGAGATATCCTCCAAGGCATTACAGACTCAGAGCATTTTTAAGGAACATGAATCTCAAATTGCACATTTAAAACAGCAGCTTATTGAAAAGGAGAGAGACGTCACTGAATTATCCCAAGCCGTAATTGACAAACAGTCATGTGTTAATCTGCTAGAAAAGGAACTGCATGATCTCAAAAGTCAGATGTTTGGAAGTGAGTCTCAGCTTGATCACTCTTTTCATATAGCAAAGGAAAAAGATGCAGTTATTGACAATGTCAAGATCACTCTAAAAGAAAATGAGGCTGGGTTTGAAAAGGAGTCTTCTGAGCACATAACAGAACATGCATATGTCCAGACTGATGTGAAGAAAGAGGAGATCCATAAAGAACAAATGTCTGCTGCTGTTATAGAGAAATCTGAAAATGAGGCATCTGGAAGTAAAACTTTACTTGAGAAAGAAAAAGAGGTTTTGGAAAAGAAGCTTCATGCTGCTCTCTTAGCTAGACGGGAAACTTTGAAGAAAAGTCAGGAGAAGGATAAGAAGCATAAACAGGAGTTAACCCAGCTGCAAGAAACTATTAAGAGACTTGAATTACAACATTCAGAGAAGACTGATGAGCTGCAAAAAGCCAAAGATGAACTTAGCTCTATGCACCAAGACTATAATTGTAAAATTAAAGAATTTGAAAGCAACAGAGGTATCATAGAAGGCCTGCAGAGACAGCTGAACTCTATTACTGTTCTGCTTGAAGACAAGGAGAAGACATTACAAGATTTGAAAGACCAATTAAAAGAACAAGAAAATAAAATGCTGAGTGCTTTGCAACAGCAAGATGAAGTGGAATTTCTCCAAAATGAAATCACTACTTTAACCTGTACCATCGCAGATAAGGATAAATCACTCAAAACACTTGAAAGTAATTACAAAGATCTTGGCTTAGAGCTAAAAGAGGTCAAGTCAAAGTTAAACACTGCCAGTCTAAGCCTTTCCCAGAAAGATGAACAACTGAAAAATCTGCAAAGTGTTATTGACAGTATCCAACAGGAGCACACACTGGAAGAGCAAGCACTTCTTGATAAGTGCGCTGAATTGCAAACACAGCTAAGAAAAGCACAAGATGTAACTGAAGGCTTGAAAATTGAGCTCACTAGCACAAGCAGAGATAATGACACACGGTTGGAAACTTTAAGATCTAGCAATGACATGCTGTTGAAAGAAAATGAGGAGTTGAGGGGACAGCTTTCTGAAGCACAATCTCTAATTGCCGATTTCACAGAGGAGACCCTTTGTTTAAAAGCCTCTCTTTCGGATGTGCAGTGCCAGTTTAATAAAGAAAAAGAAGATTTACAATTTCAAGCAGAGAAGCTTGAAGGTGTTTGGCAGCAGTGTAAAACAGAGGCTGAGACTATGAAATTACAACTTGAAAGCGAACAGAAAGAAAAAGAGGCTGCATTGGGTCAGTTGGAGAATTCTAGAACAGAACTTTGTATGCTGGAAGAAAGAGTGAACCACCTGGAGAAGGTAAAAGCAGACTTAAATAAAATGGTAAATTCCCTACAGGAAGAAGTAGCTAAATACCATCAGGATTCTGTACAAAACTTGCATATTGAGAAAGTTCAGTTGCTGCAGTCAGAAGTTGATAGACTTGAGGTAGAACTCAAAGAAAAAGAGATGGCTGTGATATCTTTGAAAGAAACCATCACACAAAAGGAAGCACTAGAGATGCAAATGAAATTTGAATTTTCTATCCATGAAGAAGAAAAAGGAAGATTGAAGAGAGAAGTTAATGAACTGCAACAGAATTCAGCTAAGTCAGCTCATACTGTTAAAACTGAAGATCAAGAAATTTTAAGCAAAATGAATGAGCAAATCACTAGAAAACTTCAAGCTGCTTTAATATCACGAAAAGAGTTGCTGAAGGAGAACAAGATTCTTAAAGATCAAAATCAGGCATTATTGTCAGAAAAAGAGCAGGTATTAAGTACATTGTCTAGTCTTCAGGAGTCTGCTGTTGATATGGATAAGAAACTGAAAGACTTGATGTTGGTGGAGGTCTCCCTGACTAATGAAAAAGAAAGATTGAAGGCAGAAATGGTCAAAATCCTTAGTGAAAATCACAGCCTAAATGCTGCATGTGAAAGTCTTAAATATACAATTGAAAATATAACCCAGCAGAAGCAGGCTTTTTCATGCCAGTTGGAATCCTTAAAAGATTCTCAAGCTCTTGAATTATCAGAGTGGAAGACCAAACATACAGAGTTGAAACAAGAATATGAATCTCTGCTACAAGCCTATGAAAACATCAGTAGTGAAATGGGTAAGATGAGTCAAATGGCTGAAGCTGCCAGAAAGGAGAAACAAGAGGTGATGACAAACATGTACAAAGTGGATATGGAGAATGAGGCCTTGGAAATGAGACTTAATCAGGCTAATGAAGAAAAAGAAAAGCTAAACAAAGAACTAAGGAATCTTTCTGACTTAAACCAACAACACATATGTGATTTGGAAGAAGGTAATGAGAGACTTAAAAAAGAGCAACTAGAAATAGTTAAAAGCCAGCAATGTTCTATAGAGCAGCTTGACCTTGAAAATTCAAAATTGAAAGAAGACCTTAATGTATTAAAAGAAAACTGCAGGATGCTTGATTTAAAAGTGCAACAGCTTACTACAGAAACTAATACATCACTTAGAGCATTGGAAAGTCTTAAATCTGAAAAGAACCAAAGTGAAGAAGACTTACAGAGTAGACTATATGAGGCAGTTCAGTCAAAAGATTTGTTAATTGCAGAAATTCAATCCCAGAAAAATGAGATTGCAGCCCAAGCTAAAACAATTGAAAATTTGGAGAATGAAAAGAACATTATTTCAAGTAAATATACTGAATTAGAAACAAACTATAAGGAAGAAATAGGAAAAAAAGTGAAGTGTGTTGAACAGCTGCAATGTAACATCAACAGCAGTCAGCAGGAGGCCATTAACCTCAATGAGAAGGTAAAGATTTTAGAGGATGATAAAATACTGTTACAGGAGGAACTTGAAAATTTGCAGGAAATGTACCATAAAGTAAAAACTAAGAATGATTTTTTGGAAACAAATTTGCATGAAAACTCTGAAAAGATTTACCAGTTTCATGATACAGTCAGTAAACTGGAAAGTCAAAACAAATTCCTTTCCAGTCAGTTAAATGAGATTAAGGAAGAAAAGTGCAATGTAATTAGAGAGAAAGATGAAGAGCAAGTAAAACTCATGAAAGTGTTTGAAAATAAACTCAAGGCGGCTCAGAGAGGAAGTGAAGACACGAAAAATGTGACTAGGGACCTCCAAGAGCTTCTACGAGAAAAACATCAGGAACTAAACCAACTGCAAAAAGACTGCATAAAATATCAGGAATTAATACTAGATTTGGAAAGGTCTGTTAAAATATCTCAGTCTGAACGTAACACAATGGAAAATGAACTAACAATGAAGACTGAAAAGGTTTCAGAGATAAAGAAAGAAATTGTTTCATTCAAAGAATTATTGTACCAAAGCAAAAAAGGTTATGAAAAACTGGAAGCTGAAAATTCAAGATTGAAAGACATGCTTAAACAGAAAAGTCTGGAGGCAGAACAGCAGTTCAGCAACAGACAGAGGGAGCTAGAAAAGGTCATAGAAGAACAAAAGGTTGGTTATGAAAGAGAAAAGCAGATTAACAAAGACCTTGAGAAGGAGATGAGCAAGGCTGAAGAGGATATTTCTGAATTAAAAAGAGATAGTGAAGATAAAACTATTATCATTAAGAAACTTGAAAGTGAATTGGCAAAGACTATAGCCAATCTGGCTGCTGTTTCTCAGTGTTGGGCCACTTTTCAAAGTGGTGAAGGCAAAGCAGAGGACCTTAAGCAGTGGGAGATTAAATTTCAAAAAGCAATTCAAGACAAAGATAAACAGCTGTTAGATCTTACAAACACTGTGCAAAAGCTAAGAGACAGTACTCAATTGAAAGATGCTCAGATTAAGGAACTGAGAAATAACTTCGCAGATCTGGAAGCTACCAGCAGTGCACCAGATAGCAAGTATAAAGCATCATCTGCTGGACTTAAACAACTAACTGAAGAGTTGAAAAAGAACTTGGAAAAAGAAAAATCCCTTAATGAAAAACTAGAAAAAGAGAAGAATGTAATAGCTCAACAGCTTGCTCAGAGTGAACACAAAATAGCTAGTTTGGAGGCAAATCTTCAGATGATGGAAAAGAAGTTTTTTGACAGTGAAGCTAACCTCCAACAATTGCATGCACAACGTGATAGATTACAAATAGACCTTGAAAAGCATCAAGGCATTAGTTTACAGCTAAGATCACTTCTTGGGAACAAAGATGCAGAAATCTCCATGCTACTTTCCTCACGAAATGTGGAGTTATCTGGTTATTTAGAGCAAATACAGAATCATCATAGATTGCAGGTTGTGACTTACGAGGAAAGGCTCAAAAGATTGTACGATGAGAAGGAACAGAGACAAGAAGAATTTAGAGATCTGGAGAACAAATTAAAAAGCCTTCAAATAAAGGCAGAGAAATCAGTACAGGAGAAAGATCAAATGGCTGTAAATGTGGAAAGTTTAAAGAATGCAATGATGTCATTACAGAATGACAGAGACTGCATTTTATCAGAGTACAAGAAGTTGAAGGAACAGTATGAGCTTGTTTCTGTTGACAGTAGAAGTTTAATTGAAGAGGAAGCAATTGAAAATGCACAGATGAAAAGAAAAATAAACTCTCTTCTTCATGATATGGATGATCTTCATTCAGAAAATGCCATGCTTAAAGCACATCTGATAAGATACAGAGAAGACCTTAACCAGGTGTTATCACTAAAGGACAACCAGCTAAAAGAGCTTTTACAGAAACAGCTGGACTCTATAAAAAACCTGGAAAATGAGAAGTCATTTCTGGGAAAGCGGCAACAGGATGTCCTGCAGGAACTTCAGCAAACAGTTGAAAGTGTGAATAAATTAAAGATGCAGAATGAAAAATTAAAATCTCAGGTGCAGGACCTTCAGGGAATTATTTCAACTATGCAGCAAGAGAAATCTGATATGAAGGAGGCCAAAATGATTATTGACCTTCAGGAAGAAGTTTCTGCTAAAACAACAGAATGCAAGAACCTAAAAGAAGAAATGAATATCAATATGTCAACCATTAGACAGCTTGAATATGACATTGTCCAAATTGAGAAGGAAACTGACAAGAAAATAGCTGAGTGTGAAGCAGACTGTATTAACAAGATTGCTGCCTTTGAACGGGATGTGGAGGTTTTAAGGAAAAGGATGGAAACAGCCGAGACCAGAGTTGTAGATCTGGCAAATGATTTGGCACAGACCGAAGAGACTCTTGCACAGTGCAAAGGTGAAAACAAGCTGCTTAAATCACAAAATGAAGCTTTTGGAAAAGCAATGGGGGCTTTACAGAATGACAGAGACAGACTCATTGAAGACTTCAAAATTTTGCAAGCCAAGTATGATGAGGAACTTAAATTGGCATTAGCAAACGTAAGCAAACAAGAATTTAACAACAAAGATCTGATATCTCAGGTTAGAGGTTTAGAAAAGGAAAATGCTGCTTTAAATCTGAAGCTTTCTGCATTTGAAAATAAAAGCACAAACAGCCAGCTGATAAGCCAAATTGGGGACCTGTGCAAATCAGCTGCAGACAAGGATAATGAAATCCAAATACTTATATCTCAAAATGAGTCTCTTAACCGACAAATTTTGGCCTTTTCTAAATCAATGGCCAGTTTGCAGCATGATAGAGAAAGACTGCTGCAGGAACTTGATGACTTAAAAAAAGCTTGTGAATTTAGAAAAGAGGAAACTGTGGCACGTGTATCTGTGGAAAGTTTTACACAACCAAAAGCCCTTGGTTCAAGTTTTTCTGAAATCACAGAGAAGGAAATGTTGGTAAGTGTGTTACCTTTCAGCATGGAGAGTAGAAATGTGTAAACTGTATTTTTACATGGGTAAGCTGACACAGTGGCAAACTCTGCACCAGTTTCATAGGTTTGTTTCACGCATGATCATGGTAAATGGAGATTATATGTTTCCGCGTATTTCTGGGTTCTTTAATTTCCTTCCGCATCCAATAATACTGTATATGCTTCTAGTTAGACAAACGTGGGCTGTGCAGGAGCATAAATGTGACTTGTGGATTGGTGCCCCATCCAGATTTGGAGCTTCCCCTCAGTTAATTCTGCTGATAGATGCTATTCACACAACAGCGCTGTAGCTGAAGGATGGTGTTAAAAATGTGTTACTGAATGGGTTGTCTTCTAAACATTTTCTGTTTTATTCTGAATTTGTAACTGGTGACACTTTAATTTAGGTACTCCAAAAATGCATCTGTTACTCATATACTATTATGTAACAGGATATTAACATACATTTCTTTTGGTCTACGTAACACTTACAGAGCATCACTAAAATGTTTATTCATCTCTGCAGTGTGACCTACTAAGAAAACTTCACCTTGGAGTGGTCTGAAGTGGCTTACCTGAGACACATTTCTGTTGATATTATATACTTGGTATAAGGCCTGTGAATCTTTCATATTAACAAATACATTTACCATCATGTCAATATTCCACACTTCACAGAGATGAATAGCTTTTCTACTGATGTGTTTTGAAGCCCAAAAGAGACCTTTGTTAAGGGCTTGTTACAGGAAAGTAAATGAGTAATAGATATGTTTTTACAGTACCTAAATTGTTACTTTGTCTTTCCAACCATCCTTAAATTTAAAGGAGTTTTTCCATTACAGAGTTGGGACAGCATTAAGTTTGTGACCAATTCTGAATGTTTCATCAGTCCGTCACAGCACACACTCATGCACAATCTGACACTCCCTGGTTAGAACTGGCAAGTAATCGAACATCCGTGCTTTTAAGCACACAAATGCTAATCACTGCTTCGGCATGCTAACCATTTTGTCTGTTTAGTACAAATTAAATTAAAATTGCCTACCTAATCAGCAAGATTTAATTAATGAATATATTGAATAGACTAAACTGTGCATTTTGCATGTAGTAGTTGTTCTTCATTCTGTCAGTAACACTACAGAGGAAACTGGTGTGTTCATGGCAGACATTCTTTTTTTTATGTCTATGTAGTACTTGAGGAAGCTATATTCACTATTTTGCTGATACTGACATTCATGTGAGGTAGAAACTCGCCTTGCTCATAGTGTGATCTCAGATATTTTATGCTTGGTCCTGTCAAGCAGATTTGATTCAGTTTTACTTTACTGAAGTATAACAGAATGCTTGCACTGACTTCACTTCACAGTTGGTTTAAAAATAAAATTTATCATAAAAAAGATTGAGAAATAAGCTGTACATTCAGCTTTTTTGTATAATGACCTACAAAATGCAAGACAGGGTCATTCAGCATTACAGACATTGTACAGAAGCGGACACAACGATGTTTGCCTTTCATTCAAGGAACAGTTAACTGTCTCCTTTGATAACAGGATTATGAGTACTTTAAATTCACAGAAACCAAACATCTCCACTTCAGATTACTTGAACCTCCGGAAAATAAATAAGCCTGCCACCTTTATCTGTTCTGTTTAGGAAAGGGGTGTTGAACTCCAGCCCTGGAGGGCCTCAGTTGCTGCAGGTTTTCATTGTAACCATTTTCTTAATTAGTGACCATTTTTTGCTGCTAATTAACTTCTTTTGCCTTAGTTTTAATTGACTTGACTCAGGCCCCTTGGTTGTTTTTTTTTTCTTAATTAGCAGCCAAACACAATAAATGAGAAACAAAATGACCTGCCACATGATTAGCTCACCTGTACCCATCACACAGATATCTGAAAATAAAGAAAGGTGAACATCTCAGTAAGGTTGCTCTCTCAGGTCACCAAACATTTTGACAGTGTTCTAAGAAAAAACTTAAAATCAGCAGTTTTGGAAATGTCTGCTTTGGAAGAATGAGAGCAGCAATAAGCCATGGAATTAAATAACGGGTTTAATTAACAACAAGAATCGGCTTCTCATTAAGAAACTGGTTGGAGTGAAACTGGCTTGTATTTGAAGCCCCTATTTAGCTGGTGATCTGTTGGCTTGTTTCACGTCTCATTTCTGTTTGACAGTCATTTAATGAAGAAAAAATCAATACAGAGGACTGAATCCTTAAAAACAGGTCTATTAAAATGAAGGGAAAAGAAGTTAATTTGCACTGAAAACTGGTCACTGATAGGAAAATTAGAATGAAAACCTGCAGTCACTCCGGCTCTCCAGGCCTGCAGTTTCACACCCCTGGTTTAGAGTGTGCCTCTACACTACTAATGACTATTAGATCAGGGCTGTTGCTGTGATAGGATCCTTCCAAATCTGAAACCAAAACACATAGTTTCACTTTATCTAATAGAAAACACAAATTACATGTGTTATATCATCTGCATTCTATCATTTTTTAAACAAACATTTGGATTTCACCCTAGACATAGGAATGTAAGCATAGAGAAAATGCTAATACAGGAGTAAATGGCAGAAGTGTTAGGTGGCAATCCGATAGTAAGTCTGTTATGTTGTTGAGCAGATGAACAGTTTCAGGTTGTAGCAAATATATATGTTTGTGTTTATGTGTAATCTGTGCAAACTCGATTAAACCTGGAGTAAAATAGTGTAATTTCATATTAATGAAATTGTTGCCAATACTTTTTCTCCGTATTTTAATAAAAATTAAGAGATTCTTCAACAGTTTCATGACAGTCTGTTCAGTAGAATTATCAAATCTGAATGGCAGTTGTTAGTATCAAACACCTTGTATTTTAAGTTTTTATTCCTACTTGCTCTGTTGCCTCTTTTTGAATTTTTTTTCCTTTTTTTTTTATCTGTGACCTTAGATGTGGTCAGTAATATAATATTTGGCTTAATTTTCATACTTTTTCTGTGTTTTACTGTGCAATTTTCCTTTCACTTACAGGTTTCTTTTGGACAAGGATTTGGAGTAACAGATTCGACATCTCTGAAAAACAAAGTTGAAGAACTTCAGGCATTGTTGCAGCAAGAAAAAAGACTCCGGCAACAAGCTGAGCAAGATGTCAGTGTTCAGAAGTCAGAATTTGCTGAGCTAAGGTTAGTTTTAGTATGTTGACTTTAATATTAAGTTTACCTTTAATCTGGGCTTGGTAGGAGTGACAAGGTTGCGGACTGTTTGGAAATATGCTGTCAGATCAGTTGTTATCTGTAAACTGATACACGTAAATGGTGCAGATATCTAAGCTAGTAACTAGCTTCCTGTCCATGTTTTTTTTATGTCCTGTGTTATTTGTTGCTGGCAGAGGCTACTGCACTTTAATTCCAAACTTAGCAAGTTGATCCTAAAAAGCGAGGGATTCTGCCATGAGTAAAAATGTTCTTGACATAGTCCACCTGAACAGAATGTGTATGTACCAGTTTGAGGTTTTATTTCCCATGCAGTACAAATGCTTTAAACAAAACATTTGAATTTTTATTGTTTCTTGATATAATCATTAAGGTGTCCCAGAGTGCCAGTATGGAGCTTTTTATAGTAGTGTCACATTCTAAATTTTTTCTCAGCATCTGTAGTAAAAAGACTGGCAGTCAATCTGCCAATCATTTGTGTTTACTTAAGAAAAACAGTTTTGTTAAATTTTTGTTTAGATTTCCTTAATTTCATAAATACTGTGTTTCCGCAGTAGAATGTGGTTGAAATTGTGTAGCCTTTCAACTTTACCAGTGTTTCTGTTTTACCCATAATAACAGAGTATTTGGTCATTATGTATGGGGAGTTTTGTAAAAGGAACATACTCACCTAAATAAACATTATTTGAATGTTTTTACAGGTAAGTGGACATTTTATTAATATTGTGACTGTTTTTTCTTCCTTCTGAGTATTGACTGTCTCTGTGGAGTTTACACGTTCTCCCCATTTCTATGTTGGGTTTCTTACGGTGACAAATTCTTCTTCCAGGTTATTTGGCGTCTCGAAATTCTAAATTGCAAATGTGTTTAGTTCAGTCATCTAGCAGCCTGACCAGAGTACATCCAAGCCTCGCGTTTGCTGTTAATGCGATTGGCTCTAGGTCACCTATTACCCTTATAATGGGAAAAAATGGTTTATTTGTGTATCTTTGTTATTTTACTTTACATAACAATGATTTAAATTTTCTATCATGAATTATGTCTGAGCATTCTCTTCAAAAAGATTTTTGATTTCCCTTTAGAAAGGAAAAGAACATGCTTATTACAGAATCTCAAGCCTTAAGAATGCAATTAATGTCAGTGGCTGCAGAAAAAGACAAACAAAAAGATGAATTACAGAAACTTAGTCATGAAGTGCTTTCAAAAGAATCCAGGATTTTGGGCAGTGTCTACCCTATTAAGGTAAATGGTCAAGTGTGTAAAAGATGAAAGACCCTGAGCATGTCACTGGCCTTGTTTAACACTTTAAGCATAGACAAATGTGAATAACACATTGGGATGTTGTTCATAGTTATGTACTGTATACAGTGAAGTCTATTTGTGTGCCTGCTTGATATATACAACTTACATATTTATCTTGAGCAAGATAACTGTGTGTGCTTTGCAGTGATTATAGACTTGCACCCCATGTCACCAGGATATAGTGTATACCAGCTCCATGTAACCCTAAACTAGATAACTGATCTGGATGGATTGATGTAGTTTTATACACTAATCCAGTTGAACCCAAAGCTTTTGAAAACTACTGTTAAAAAATAATCAAAAACACAAAAATGTGAGTAAAAGTTGAGCAGTGCATTTATAAACTAAAATTATTTTGATTTCTTTCTTGGCTTATATTATAGAATGGCATTAATAAACTGAGTTTAAAAATAAAATATATTTTCATCCAAAAACTAAAGCCAGATCATAAATAAGTAGCAAAAAGTTCTTTAATATAGGATGATTAGAATAGTTATTCCCTAAGCTGTGAATGATATTTTTGTCAATTCAACAGATTGAAAATGTTTCTCTGATCGCCAAGGAAAATACTGCAGGTAGCAGTGACTTGCAGCGATGCCTGGAAGAACTTCATCAAAAAGATATACATTTTCAACAGTTAAACACTAAGGTTTGATCCAGAACTTTTATTTATGTTATTATTATTCTAGTTAGAGCTGAAAACAAAATTATTGTTAACAATCATTAGCAATATAATAAGACAGCTTCCATTTTCAATTGTTGCCATTTCATTTTCCTTGTATAAGCATTTTTTTGTGTGTTATCATTTTTTTATTTGTGTAATTAAGAAGTCAAGTTTGTTTTTCTGTTAGCATGTGAAAAAAATAATTGATCATAAAGTACTTCCGCATATTGGTATTTTCAGGCCATTAAATTTGTGTTAAGTATACCTAAAGGACATGGATAGTACCAGTCAATGATGTAACATATAGTTGAAGTCAGAAGTTTACATACAGTTACGTACAAAATTTGCAGGGGGTCACAGTTATTTTTTTCCTGCGTTCTTGGCTGATTTCTTTTGATTTTCCCATTATGTCAAGCAAATAGGCAGTGAGTTTGATGGCAGGCCTTAACATACTGGCTATCAGAAGATAATTGTCTAATTACTAAAGGCTTGACATCATTTTCTTGAATTTTCCATGCTGTTTAAAAGCACAGTTAATAAAGTGTATGTAAACTTGTGACCACTGGACTTGTTATATAGTCAATAAAAAGTGAAATACTCTGCTTGTGAACATTGTTGGAAAAAAAATGTTTTCCCTTGCACAAAGCAGTCTTTATAGTTTAATATGTTAGTTTTCATTTGACAACGCATGATCAGTGCATGTTCACAAACATGTAGTTTAAAATCTGTGGAGGGCTTATAAAGTGAATATTAAAGAATTCACCCTGTGTGTGTAAACTTCTGATTTCAACTATAGACAGATACTGTCTATTCTAGGGATGTAAAGTTAGGCGTAAAGTAGTGTTCAAGGTAAAAATAAGTAAAACATAAATTTTATTGAAACATAGATTGATTGTGGGTGTTACATGTATATTTGTACTTTTCTTTTTTTTACTTTATTAATATGGTAATGGTGGTAGCAAGAGTAAAAACATCCTAGACATAATCGGGCAACCATATTGTAAATGTAAGATCCATTAAAAACTCACACAGGTACACCTTAATAAAAAGTATAATCTGCATGGCTGTCTTGCCTTCAGTCTAGAAGCGATGGCTGGGAGAGCAAACCCTTGTTAGGGCATCAAGCTATAAAATTAGCTTTGAAAACTAATTTAATATTTTTATTGCACCAGAAATCTGTTCTCCGTACATGTACCGTTATATCAAAAAACAGGGCAGTTGGGGTAAAAAGGTCCCAGACTACTTTGTGAAGGAGTGCCTATCTATTAAAGATAATAAGCTAACCTTTTAAAATAATGAAAGGATAAAAGTGGAAGTAATGTGTAAAAACATATCTAAAAATGTAGCGCAGCACTGCATACTATAGCTTGTCTGGAGTAACACAATCTCAAAATTAATGTGAGATAAATAAACAACCATTCTTTTACAATCAAATGTTGGTCATGCAAATTTTAGTTGTAATCAAATAGTGACATTTGATCTGACAGCTCAAAGCAATTGTTTTTGCTTCATCTTGGATACAATTGCAAAAAAAAAAAAAGGAATACTTTGGAATTACCTAGATTCCTATATTAAATACTCATTGTGTTTACTGTGGTGTTCACACTAATCCTCAGTGCATATATGACGTAGTGGTGGCTCTGAGGCTAAGGATCTGCGCTGGTATCCCGAAGGTTGTCGGTTCGAATCCCCGTCACTGCCCTTAACCTTCAGTTGCTCCAGGGGCGCTGTACAATGTCTGACCCCAAGGGGTATTTGAAAAACCAAGTAATTTCCTTTGTGATTAATGAAGTATAATCAAAAAAATAAATAAATAAATAAAATATATAAAAACTAGAAAATGGCAAATATTATCCCATTATATAAAAAGGTTGACCGGGCAGATCCAAGCAACTATAGACCAATAAGCTTAACGTTTATGACAGTTAAGTTAATGGAAGGAATTATTAAGGGTAGAATTGAGCAACACATGGGTTCAGTAACATGCTTAAATTCTGTGAGAAGCAACAAATGGATATGATCAAAGTGGAGCATATATTTATTTTGACTTTCATAAAGCATTTAATAAGGTGCCACATGAGAGGTTGGGTATCAAACTAAAAGAAGTGGGAGTTTAGGGTGGTGTTGTAGATGGGTGCAAAATTCGTGAGAGGAACCATGTCAAAATTGGCCGATGTGAAGAATGGTGTTACACAAGAGGGTCAGTGTTGTATGATTTGGATAGGAATATAAGTAAAAAGCTGGTTAAGTTTGCAGATGATAGATACCACGATAGGTGGATTGGCAGATAATCTAGAATCTGCTGAATCATTACAGAGTGACTTTGACAGAATACTCACTTGGGCAGATTTGTAACAGATGAAAATTTACTATAAGTAAATGTAGTACTAGGGTGTTGTACCATGTTAGCCATTATGAATGTAGAAAAAAGCCAAGCAAAATGACACCTTTTATTGGCTAACTAAAAAGATTACAATATGCAAGCTTTCGAGGCAACTCAGGCCCCTTCTTCAGGCAAGATGTAATACAGAAACTGTGTTTATATACACACACTATGACAAGAAACAACACTGGTAAATCTTTAAATGAAAAATCTTAAATGTAAAAAATTAATAGATTCATTCAGGCTAAGATTAATTTAACAAGAGAGAGAAGACCAATGTATGGTCAAGATCTTTGGATAAGATAACTGTCCAACAAAGTCATTTGAAGTTTGTGTTGAATTTTTCAAAACAATATGGTTCTGTAGACAGTTATCTGTGTCAGTCTGAGAGATGCAAACAATCCTAATACCTGGCCATAAAACTCTTGTCTCTATTCAAGTCATGTTGTAATGTATTAAATTTTAACATGAGTTTAACTTCCCATTCTTTTCTCTCTTGCTGTGTTTTCAAGTTGCCCATAAGCACTGTGACTTTAAAGTCCCTCTCACAGTGTCCATGGCTGTTGAAGTGGGCCGCTATAGGAACATCTGTGTTGCCACGTTTAATGTGGAACCTGTGTAAATTCATTCTCTGGCGGAGTGTTTGTCCAGTTTCTCCCACATAGAGTGCAGTGTCAGGGCATTTCATGCAGAGAATTAGGTAGACCACATTAGATGATCTGCACAAAAATGATCCGTTTAGGTGATGTTTAATTTGGCAAAAACTCGTAAATCCGGCCCACCTTAAATCACTTTTCACCTCTCTGTCAGCGTCTTTTATCTTCTAAATGTGTCGTAAAGCCCAAGCAGCCTGCTATGCCATCTCCCACACATCCCACCCAAAGCCCCACCCCCCCATAACCTCATAACGGGCAAGAAGTTCTCCCATATCCTGCCTTGATTGATTGATTATCTGGTGAGCTACCCAGAATTGTAAGGGGAAATAATTTGATGTGTGTTTTGTGTCTACAACAATCTATGTAAACACATCGTTAAAACAGAAACCCTTTTCATGTTTTAGTATTAAATAACAAAATGTAGACATGAACTGTATAATGTGTGAAGGCTGATGGCCAAATATCAAATAAACACTTTCACAAAAGGTGTAAGTATGATACGATACCTTCTGTGGTGCTGTGGTTAGAACTGCCGACTTATAATCCGGAGGTCGTCAGTTCAAAACTAGCTCCCGGGCAAATTTACTATTTAGAGCAGTGAGCTGCTCTTTTTGTTAATATTATACAATAAAAACATGCATTTGATTTGTGTCTGTAACAGCCAGTGTAAATTTACTCTCTGTCACGATAACTGACAACCCCCCAACACCACACATCTGACATGGTTACTTTTTATCTGAAACTGGGAATAACTGAGATGTGAGTGGTGTTTTGAGACAATGGAACTGGAAATTCTCTGATCTGGAGGGACAGAAGCTGACACACACATGCTGGTGAATCTGCCTTCTTTGTATCTCACCTTCACTTGAATTTTTTTTTATTCAGTTTTAATGAATGTTTCTGCTCACGCTGAATTAGTATGCGCCAAATTGTCCATGATGTCAAAGCTGCACTGACAAAAAAACAGGGACCTAGGTATATATGATATTTGGAATAACTCATTTTATGATCTGTATAGTACGTTTCGGAAAACATTGTGGCACTGATGCAACATTATTCATATTATTCATATTCATTTGCACACCTTCTTGCACTTGTAATCAGTGGCCGCGTTTTTTTGTTTTTTTTTATTTGATCTTGCCAGCGTCCACTTTTGGGTGCATGGGGTTGTTTCTTTTGTACTACAGGACATGCAGAGGAAAGAACAGTACAAAGAGGTCAATTCTGTGCTGTAGACAATCATCAGATTCAAATGTTAACAGTTCACACACAACCAAAGGCCGTCCTTTCTATGTTTACGACATGTGTACCTGTTCTCTCTGTGCTGTGGTTACTATTACACTGAAGGGGCTGGGGGGTATGACGGTCTTGGAACGGAAGCTTGTCAATGTTGCATCCTCTTTTGCTTTATCCTTTGCCTTTTCTTGTAAGAAACGACGATGAAGCTCCTCTGCAAGGTGAGCAAACACTCTTTTTTTTTTCTCAGTGGCCCCCGTGCATTTCTTGTATAGTACATGTGTGTTGATCGCCGTCAAGTCAAGCGTGTTATATCACAAGCAACCAGCCACCTGCGTACTCCTGCTCACACTGAATAAGCTCACGCCTTCTGGTGCATGATGTCAATGCAACACCAGGCTAAAAAGAAAAAGACAAATATATGTGACATTTTGAAGAAATCATTTTATGACCTGAATAGTACCATGAAGAAATCATTTTATGACCTGAATAGTACCAATCAGAAAACATTGTTGCACTAATGCAATATTATTTGAAAATGAACACATACAGTTCATGTCTATATTTTGTTATCTATA
>JANRMT010062854.1:3245032-3268824 GCA_026402145.1 Polypterus bichir lapradei | reverse complement strand
AAAGCAACCCGGAAGGCAACCCCCACGTGATCCAGGGTGGGCCCAGACCCACATCCGGTCCCTCAAGGCGTCCCGGCCGGGTCATGGCCCCTGGCATCCCTGACAATATATATATATAGATATATATATATAGATATATATAGATATGGGAACAACACTCATATCAATGACAAAACAATTACATTAACAATCATGTTACGTTATTTTTTAAATTTTTCCTTTTCTTTTTCATACCTTCTTTAACACACTACTTCTCCGCTGCGAAGCGCGGGTATTTCGCTAGTCTATACTAATAAAAGGCAAAGCCCTGACTGACTAACTGACTAACTCACTCATTTACTCACTGACTCATCACTAATTCTCCAACTTCCCGTATAGGTAGAAGGCTGAAATTTGGTAGGCTTATTCCTTACAGCTTACTTACAAAAGTTAAGCAGGTTTCATTTCGAAATTCTACACGTAACGGTCAACAACGTCCGCCATGTTGAACTTTCTTATTTATGGCCCCATCTTCACGAAATTTGGTAAGCGGCTTCCCTGCGCTAACCGAAACCGATGTATGTACTTATTTCGGTGGTATGATGCCACTGTTGGCCGCCATATTGAACTTTCCAACGTCACTAATTCTCCAACTTTCTTTTCTAGGTAGAAGGCTGACCCCATCTTCACGAAATTTGGTAGGCGGCTTCCCTGCACTAACCGAAACCGATGTACGTACTTATTTCGGTGGTATGACGCCACTGTCGGTCGCCATATTGAACTTTCCAACGTCACTAATTCTCCAACTTCCCGTGTAGGTAGAAGGCTGAAATTTGGCAGGCTCATTCCTTACAGCTTACCTACAACAGTTAAGCAGGTTTTATTTCAAAATTCTACACATAACGGTTAGAACAGTCGACTACGTCCACAATGTTAAACTTTCTTATTTATGGCCCCATCTTCACAAAATTTGGTAGGCGGCTTCCCTGCACTAACTGAAACCGATGTACATACTTATTTCGGTGGTATGACGCCACTGTCGGCCGCCATATTGAACTTTCCAACAGTCTTTGTTACTTATGGGCCCATCTTCAAGAAATTTGGTACGCGGGTTACCAGCGCTAACTGAATCCTACTTACTTACATATATACGTCCATAGCCTGCAGCTCAGTCACCGTGTGAGGCGGCATTGGGTCCCCCATCCCAACGCCTCCCACGTTGTTGGCTGCCTGCCTATATAAGGCCGTCCGTCGCTCTGGTCTCCGCATTCCCTTCCTTACTTCGCCACGGGATTCACGTCTCCCTGCTGATAATTACAGCCTTTTTATTTAATCCACAGGTTCTCTGCTGTTTTATTGTTCGTTTATTACGATTATAGTTATTGTATAGGTATTTTAGACTTGCTTTACATTGTTCAGGTACCCATTTCCTTTATCGTTCCAACCGTACCCCCATTAACATGTCTATCGAGGTGATCACCATCGATCAAAGAACTGTCACCGAGTGGTTTCCATTCCCGGAGATGGCACCTACCTTTTCCATTCTCTTTTTTACATATTGCACGGCTATATCGGGCTCACTCTTGATCTCCGGAGGAACATTGTGTCTTATGTATTGAATGACTGGGACAGGTTCAACGTGTGAACTGATGACGGTACAGGAGATAATTATACTACACGGGGGCACTATAAGAGTGAAATGCTCAAACCCTTCACCTATGGTTCTGCATGTGAGTTGATGGCTGCCGCTGAATTGTTCGGTTGTCGCTTTCAAGTGTACCGAAATGGCCAAATATTTTACACCTTTCGACAACCGCCAATGCCTCTTAAACATCTTAGATTCACAGGTGACGATTTCAGTAGTGGACACTTTGATGTTTATGAATGTTTAAACTCTCAAAAGCTGGATGTGAAGTTATCGATGAAACCGGTTGTGTGCTTACAACGCTTGACAGATGCCGAATGTCACTTCAACACAAGTCCTGCAAATACTGTCATAATTGAAACAAACCATGAAACTCAAACCGATTTTGACAGCAGCAATCCAAACTGTGAGATTTGAAACAAGATTACTTTTCACATGGCCAACTGTACGTCATATTACAACCGGATGGCCAACTGACAATGTGGTATACAAAGAGATCCTTAACAAATAATTATTGGTATATTTTCCCTTAGTTTAAAAAGGTTTAATTTTTTTCTTTATAAAAATTTTAAGACAGTACTTCGCCGCTGCGAAGCGCGGGTATTTTGCTAGTTTATTACTAAAACATGAAAAACGTTTCTGTTTTAACGATGTGTTTACACAGATTGTTGTAGACACAAAACACACATCAAATTATTTCCCCTTACAATTCTGGGTAGCTCACTCCCAGATAATCAATCAAGGCAGGAACTGGGAGAACTTCTTGCCCGTTCTGGAGTTGGTATAGCAGGCTGCTTGCTGCTTGGGCTTATCGACACATTTAGAAGACAAAAGAGGCTGACGAAGATGTACGAATGGATTTAAGGTGGGCCGGAATTACGAATTTTTTCGTTGGCTCTGGTAATTCTAGAAAGCTAACAGAATATTAGGTTATATATCACGATGTGTGGAGTACAAGTCCAAGGAGGTTTTGCTCAAGCTTTAAAACACACTGCTGTGGCCCTCACCTGGAGTACTGCATACAGTTTTGGTCTCCAGGCTACAAAAGGAAATAACATCACTGGAAAAACTCCTGAAGAGAGTGACTAGGCTGATTACAGGGCTACATGGGATGAGTTATGAGAAAGATTAAAAGAGTTTAACCTTTTCATTTTAAGCAAAAGCAGATTAAGAGGAGATAAGACTGAAGTGTTTAAAATTATAAAGGGAATTAGTACAGTGGATCAAGATGGTTACTTTAAAATGAGTTCAACAAGAACAATGGAGCACATTTGGAAACTTATTAAGAGTAAATTTCGCATAAACATAGGAGATTTTTCTTTACACAGAGAGTCATAGACACATGGGATAAACTACCAAGTGGTGTGGTAAAGAGTTGGATTTCAGGGACTTTCAAAACTAGACTTGATGTTATTTTAGAAGAATTAAGTGGGCTAAATGGCCTATTGATGCCTAGCCTGTTTTAAGTTAAAAAAAAAGCCATCTGTATTGATGATTATTGATAAAAATCATAGTGTAAAGTTATAATGATAACTTCTTTAGCATGTTGTGAGTGCTTTGGGAATATATGTATGTGTTCTAATAGATTCTTTGTATTTGCACTTAAATGTTTTTATTTTTGTAGTAACTAGATATAGTCATTTTTTCATATCTAGTGAAATTTGTTAATTTTGAAATTGAAATATATTGTGTAATTATCTAAGAATATTTATATAGCTTACTTAATTGTGTTTCTTCATGGTTTCATAGTTAACACAGACAATGGAAGAGAAGATGGCCCTGTCTACCCAGTTAAAAGCAATTACGCAGACTTTAAGAGACACTCAGGTGCATTATACTCAGCTGCAGAATCGTTGCTACTGGCTTGAAAGCCAATTACATATGCAGCCTTTACAGGATTCCTTTGAAGGGCAAAGACAAGTAAGGAAATTATTGCTTATAATTTTGATGTTTTTTTTGAATATAGCAAATTTGGTTACAAATACTGTATAGTTTGGCAGTAATGTGAAGCAGTGGCTGGTACTGCTGCTTCATACACCCAGCATCCTGGGTTTGAATGCTACTTCTGGTTGTTGTTCATGTGGATTTTGCATGTTCTCCCCTTGTCTACGTGTTGTTTCTTCTGGATTCTCTAGTTTTATTCTCGCATCCTCAGGGTCTGTAGGTTAATTTTTCATTACAAATTGTGAGTGTGCATGTGTTCTTGTGTTGGCTATACAGTAGACTGGCATCTAAGCCACAGCTTCAGGCTGCCATGACCCTGAACTGAATTAAGTGGGTTTGAGAATATTACGTGGTACATATTTTTTTCATTAATTGACATTTTCAGTACTTATTGACTTTTCAATAAATGGCTTTGGATTCACAGGGACAAAATAAAACAGAAAGGGTAATAAGTAGAGATTCATATTAACCCTACAGATGGATGTAGTTTTTGACAGGCTGTCATTATTTTATATATTAAATTGTTTCAGTGTATGTTTGCTAAATACAAATCTTTCAAGGATGAAACAAACTGTCTGCAAGTGAGAAGGTGTAACTATTAAAAGGGATACAAGAATCTCATCACTGCAGCATTACACATATCAAAGGAATAATCTGAAATCTCAGTGATTATTTTGCAGAAATATCCTTTAATAAAAGGGTATAATTTACATGTAAGATTGGCTGCCCATTTTTGTTTTCTTTATGGTATGTGCAATACTGTAGAATACAAAAGTATTGCATGATCTTACAGCAATCTACTTTCCAACTTCTGTTTTTCTATTGTATTAACTGAAGTGTTGAGAACCATAAGGCTGGGCGATATATCGAGTTTTTAAAAAATATCAACATATTTTCATACGAGATATAGGATGACACAATATCGTTTATATCGAGTCTATGTTGCGTTAAAATTATTCTCATACAGCCACCAGTTCGCATTCCTCTTCTCCCTGTTCATCTCTCGCACAACTTCACCCTGCCCCACCTCTTTCCCTCTCTGAACACAACTCACCCCTCCCCCACCGCTTCATTTGGTAAGTCCTGCAGGCAGCAATAGGATGGAGACAGATAAAGACACGAAGGAAGCTATTGAAGAAGAGCTGGTTGGTAAAAAGAAAAACAATGGATCAGTTATTTGGAAATGGTTCTGGTTCAAAGTGTCAGGTGAGCATCAGAATAATGTATTCTGTACAGAATGCAGAAAACATGTCTCGACAAACCTTTGAGTGCTACTAATCTTTTCCACCATTTACAACAACACCATAAAGTGCAGTACAAAGAGTGTGTGAAAATGCGTGCTGCAGCCCAGAAGCCTTCCCAGCCTTCTGCCCCAAAATAAACCACATTACAAAACTCACATACCCGTGCTGTGCCTTATGAGTAGTGGTTTATCATATCACAGATTTTTTTTCCCCATTTTCTCCCAGGGCTGGATATTTTTCCAAAAAAACTCTGTTTTTTAAAAAGCACACACACCATAAATCAAAATAAAACGTTTGTTGCTGCATGCATTGTGTTGTGGCTATGTTTTAGAGGTCTGGCAGCTGCAGCAGCTGGGTGAGTCAGCGGGGGTTTGATCAGTTGATGCTAGTACCTCACTTTCGTTTCAGATCTCGACCTCCAGATCACTTGCACCAAATCATAGTCCAGCAATTCAGAGTCCAATTCAAAATAATAAAATATACACAAAATCTCATCCACTGAGTATTTTGGTTTGCTGATTTGCTTCATTATTTCGCCCGATGTTGATGCCATTCTAGACGACGTTTACTGTATGCTACTCACACACTCGCAGGGATTCAACGTCATGTCAACGAGTCTAACAGTCCTCCAAGCAAAGAGGGTCTATCTATAATGTAATGGTGAGTTTTATAGACATTTGTAGCTTTTTTTTCCCACCGCCCGTCCTAAAAGAGTTATGTAAAAAGTTTTATAGAACCATTTACAGAGATGAATAAGACTATTGACCACAAGATAATCTATTTGAAATGTTTAAGCTTATACAGCTACCACTTATGAAACTGAAAGTTTGCTCCATAAAATATCAGCCCTATTGGAATACGTGTGTGCTTGTGTTAGACTGAGGATTGTGACACTGAATGAGATCCCCAGCTGAGAAGAGACAGGAAAAGGAATGGGGAGCGTGCGCTGTGTACAGTGCGTGGCCGCTCCTGTCACACATGATGCATAACGGATGATGCCTCAGCACCACGCAACTCCGTGTGGAGCTGCATGAAGGTTTTTATGGTGGCTTGAGTGCCAATTCTGCCACCAACCCCCAAATTTTCCTTGTAAGCTGGAGGGCCACTTGCAGGCCCGGATGCAGGTTAACAACATACACAGGAGGAAGCTATTGCGGTTAAGGGATCTTGCTCAAGTACCTGAAGAAGTGTTCCGGAAGTTGTGGGATTCGAACCTGCCACCACCAGTAAATCTTTACCACCAGAGTCACCACTCTGCTTAAGAAGAGACACGGATGCATTTTAAATACAGAAGTGTTTGAAATTGAAAAGGTCTAAAAATATACATCTAATTCACTCATTTGCTGGTGATTTTATCAAAGTGGTTTAATTAAAACCATTTGTAGGTTACACATTACACAACATAGTTTGCATATTTTTTCTGTTTACATGTTCTTAATTACACAGCTGTAAGTCTTTTGTTATGCAGGAAAAGAACATTATTTTATTCAGGGAGCATTATTATTTAATATATGCATATGCATCTACAGCTGTATGTTAATAAAAGAGCCTGTGTGACATGTGGCTTTGACTGAGGACTGTCTTTTTGTTATTACTTTATGGGAAGAAAAAATATCGAGATACAGCATATGTCGTATATCGCCATTCAGCTAAAAAAATATTGAGATATAATTTTTAGTCCATATTGCCCAGCCCTATGTAGTCATATTATGTTATAATTTTTTTCAATTTAAACTAAATTTAATTGTCTTGCATTTCTTAACTTAAAATGATTGTTTTAAATATCTGTTGCTATTCGGAGAAGGCAAAATCTCTGGTAGTTTTTATTACTTGCTTTTCTGTGAAATGGAATAATGTTCCAAGACCAGGATAGAAAACTGACTTCAGCAATGACTGATTTGTGGTGGTGCCATGAGTGTTACCCGAAGAGAAACAGATTTAAATTTGAAAGTTGTTTTTTGATTAACAACGCTAAGGTGTAAAGTCGGTTAATAATCAGCATCCTAAGAGATTTTTGTACAGTATATCAGAACTGTTTTGGAATATTTCCTTTTTCCATTTTTTTTGATGTTTAGAGTCTCTCATATAAGCAGTTGCTTAAAAATTGAAATTGCATTTTAAATTTGTTGGGGGAGGGATCTGCGATGGGTATAGAAAAGAATCACTCCCTTCCAAAATATTCACATTTTGTTGCTTTGTAGCCTGAAATAAAGACACACAGAAAAAAATACTTCTCCAATTGCAGGGGTATTTATAAACCCACTATATATTAAATGTTATCCCCCATAAAAAAAGAAAACGTGATTCACGTCGTATTGGGCTATTTTTAAATCTGTTGTGCTTTGAAAAATGTCATGGGTGTGACTCCTCATTTTTGGCAGATTTTTAAGAAATTGTGCACAATTTTGTAAGGACTAACAAGTCTCCATTTGCTTTTTTCATACCTCTTTAGCCTATGAAATTGCTTCTTCCTCTTTGCAAGCTAATGGCATTGAAATGTCACGCAGTCTCCTTCATTTAAAATTTAAAACCTGTCAATTTCACATATAGTTACAGTTAATTCAACCAATGACCTTTTAGTAAAAGATACTGCTCCCCAATTACTGATAAAATTGGGCAATACAGTAGAAATCGACTAACTATGGCTGATTAATCAGCCTTTCTAAAACAGAAAAGCACTAATGGAAATTGAAAATGGGAATGCAAAGGTGGGATAACTCTAGTACTGAAAGTATCTTTATGGTAGCCCAACTTATGTTGGGGCCCCATTTGTAAACATACAGGAAAATTATTTTTGAAAATACAGTGTGAGCCAAAAAGAATTACCACAGAATTACCTTTAGTATTTCAATGTAACGTTCTGAAGTAACAGTGACCGTTGCTCCCGACTCCTCAAAAAAGGAAATGCCAACAATGCCAACTTCTGCAACAGCGCACCAAACTTTAACATGCTCACAGTGCAGGGGTCTCTGATGAAGTTCACGAGGGTTGGTTTCAGCACAATAGCAAAAGTGTTGCTTATTTATGCAACCATTCAAATGGAAATGTATGGCATCTCAATGAACGGTTTGTAGAATGTTCACACACAACTTTCTACGGTTCTCCCAGTCTCTCTCAATGAGTTCCTGCCCTGCCATTGTTTTGTATGGATGGAAATTAAAGTCATCATGCAAAATCCTTCTCAAAGACATGTTAGAAATGCCTAAGGCAGCTTGGAATTTTCAGGCGTTCGTATAGTCCAAGGATGGCCTGGAGATTTTCTGTTCAATATTGTACCTGTCTGTCTAAATTTAGCCACCCACTGAAGAATTATTTTCAGATTTGGGGCATCACCATTAGGAGGAATGCTGAAGTGCGTTCGGAAGTCTCATTGCGTAGTGATGACGATTTGTTGTTTTTGAAGAACGTTTCAACATTAAAAGCATGGTGCGCACTGGACCACGGCATGTTATTAACTGAAAACTACAAGGGATTGCCTATCAAAGGTCTCAATGTCACTCTGGCCTTGCCCACTCATGAAGATTAAGGACGAGATGGCCAATCAGAGAAGTGATGGTCATGGATGTAGGCAGTTTGTGAGTAGGAAAGTGTATTTGGGTGGCAATGTGCTTATGAAATTAACTAGTCGATATTGAACTAGAGTTTGTAGCGTTGTGTGGAATGTTGACTGTGATTCGGCTGTAAAGTTTCTGTCAAGTCTGGCAACCCTGGTCCCAACATATTGAAATAACTTTTTGTCACTATTTAGCTAAATATATCTTTAAACATACCAGTTAAATTCCAAACAGTGACTGGGTTAGAATTTGGATGAATTAAACTCTGCCCTGATTTTAAAATTTCTACATTATTTTACATGCTTAGATTGGTACAGCATGTAATACAGAGAGCAAATTGAAATGTAAGAAGCATTATTTTCAAAGTTACCTTTAACTTTCCAAGCATAAAAAATAGAAGCTGAGACCTGACAGCAAGATAGAAGATTACCTTTTAATTATCACAATTGTATAAATCAGTAGACCTTTTTATATATAATTTTTTGCCATTTAATACATGTGAAATATTTAAGCATGAAGTTAAGTTGCAACTGGAGTATTTTTTAATTAAAAATATATCAAGATAAGTAATATGTTGCCTCCACTCCAGGGAGAATCAACAGCTGAGGTCCCCCCAGGAGCTCCACAGGAACGGGCCAGCACTGTAAGTCTTGACATTGGTGAACTCGTAAAAAGGTAAGACAAGTTATGAGTTAAAATGTATATAGTTTTATTTTAAAAGGAAAGGCCTGGAAATAATTAGTGCTAATTTTAACTAATGTATAAAAATAATGTAAGTTAATATTTTGCAGATGTTGTGTTGAAATTATTCATTATTTGAGGCTTTGTTTTCTCTGTGCATATTAAAAAGTGTTTTCCTCCATGCTTAGTAATTGTGACTTATTGTTTGCTTTTTTTGATAAGGCTGGCTGAAACAGAACAACTGTATGATTCTACACAACAAGAACTGTCCCAAATGGCAGAGAGCCTTTTAGAGGAACAAACCAGGCGACAGGCAGCAGAAGAGGCATTAGAATTAGTTGAACAGCGGGCTCAGAGGTGAACATCCGTTCTTAAGATTTTGCACTTCAATTCTAATTTTAGGTTGAGAACAACAGCCTTTCCAGTGCCATGTGTTTTTATCTCTTTAAAACTGTTTTTGTAAGCATTTAAAATAGAAATGTATATTGACTTTGGACTTTCATCCATCCATCCATCCTCTTCAGCTTATCCGAGATCAGGTCGCAGGGGCAGTAGCTTCAGCAGAGATGCCCAGACTTCCCTCTCCTCGACCACTTCTTCTAGCTCTTCCGGGGGAATCCCGAGGCATTCCCAGGCCAGCCGAGAGACATAGTCCCTCCAGCGTGTCTTGGGTCTTCCCCGGGGCCTCCTCCTGGTTGGACATGCCCGAAACACCTCACCAGGGAGGCATCCAGGAGGCATCCTGATCAGATGCCCGAGCCACCTCATCTGACTCCTCTCGATGCGGAGGAGCAGTGGCTCTACTCTGAGCCCCTCCCGGATGACTGAGCTTCTCACCCTATCTTTAAGGGAAAGCCCAGACACCCAGCGGTGGAAACTCATTTCAGCCGCTTGTAATCGCAATCTACTTAGGAATTTGCTTTTACTTAAAATGATGTGATTGATGTGAACTGAATTATATTTGGCAATATCAAAATATAATGCTTCAGACTATATGGTAAGACAATTTGTGCAGTTATTTATATATGTCACACTCTGAAAAGAGTTTAGTTATTCTTTGTTTTTTTTTTTTGTTTAATTTTTCTTTTTGTGACGTTCCATATAAGACTTCAGACAGGATTATCTCTGGAAGCTAGCTCGAACATTGGTCATATTCTGAAAGAACATTACATAAGGTTATGTATCAGGAAGGTGTATAATGAAGAGACAGGAAGTTCAAGAACATCAATGCAAAAATAACATGTTCATCAAAGAAAAGTATTCTTTACATGACCTTGGTTTCAAAATTGGCTCATATAAAGAAGGCAAAGGGTTATGACGAGGCGAACATTTTCAGAGTTAGGTCATGCTAAAAGTGATGTCCCTCAGGGTTTATTGCTGGGATTGTTTGTATATTAAAAAGAACAGCACTTTGATTGGCGAAAATCGGCAAAGCATTTTTCACTGCAGTTATGCTATGTTTGCTGGTGGCCTACTTTTGGCAAATATTTTCTTGGAAATTCAATTTGCTGCCCTCTTAAGGTGAACATTCTTTTCCAAGTGCCAGATGGGTACAAGTGCTTTGTAAGGCCAGCTTGACATCACAGCTATAGCAGCAGTGTGCAGAGCTTTTATGCATGCATACTATAAGATGCTTGCTTTGCACGTGAATGATGTCATGATAAGATCAGTACTCCTGCTAGATTTCCAACCTCCATGGGTTAAAAAAAAAAAAAAAAAAAAAAAAGCTTAAACTAATTTTATTTAAGGGGTATATTAGCTGATCTTAAATGGGAATATTAATGTATAAGTACTACCACCAATGTATATCTGCAGGCAGTAGACTTGCTGTTCACCTTATCACCCAAACAGGCTTTGTTTAATACGCAAAATAATTCAATTCATTCATAGCACAAGGCTTGTAAAAGCAGGATATACTGTATGCATGTACAGTATATTTAAACTCAGGGCAATAAAAACAACTTTAACAAAAAATTAATCTAGGATGACTTGATCTCTTTCTCTTGTTCCTCTATAAATAGGGTGCTAACTTGTTATTTTATTTCCTGTCCAAAAAAATTTTCAGTGAAATAGGATTTATTCTGGACTGGCATTTAAGTGCTTCTGCAAGATTTCCAGTCTAACAGTATGTTAACTAGGTAAATCTTTGCCTGGTTAAACGTTTTCTTAGTACCTTTGTTGTTTTATGTAGCTGTAATTTCTAACGGAGCTTGGTAGTTTATGTGTACATGTTGCAGGATACCAGCAACAGCAAGTCTGGTCACAGTTTTACCTATGCTGTCATGTTAATCATATTTGAAGGAGGAAACTTATAAAAGCTAACGATTTACTCAACAGAGATGCTGTTTCAGCTTAAGTAATACCACCAATCAATACATAGAAATGCAAATACATTTACGACCATTCCTTAAATACTAAGGTACAAAGAATATTAGACTCTGAAATAAAAGTACAAACCTCTGTGGATACTTCATATTTATCCGGTTCCAGTTGTTGCATGTTTGTGATCAGTTAACCTTTGCCTTAGTCAGGCTGATGTGTTGTTTTTAGCTTGGTTTACTTTAATGAGGCTGAACTAGATGCTCCATCATGTTCAATTCCACTGACGTCTATTTTCCATTAATGAGGACAGGCACTAGAATTCTACCTTGCAGTAGCATGGCACTCAAGCCTTTGTTGTGGGCCACACCGTAGCAGTAGAGTGTATTATAGGGAGCAAAATCTGACCCAAGGGTATGTTAATGCAGGAAACTAGTGTTACGACTGAGTTATAAAGGAAGGAGTGATTATTTATCATTGGTGTCAGGTGTTAACACCAGACAAACCTTTTGCTTGATAATTCTTACATAGATTTGTGTGTCAAGGCTGTCACTGGTAAGTTGTGGTCTCTTTCTTCTTTGACCAAGTGATAAAACTGGCCAAACAGGACTTGATGTCTAATATGGTCTAGCATCTGCTTTATCAGATGGAGAGTCCCAGATGTTGCATACCATGCAAGAGGCCCAGTCCAGTAGATCTGTAATGAAAGTTACCCTTTATTTACATAAGGAATTACACTTGGCTAAGGTGAGTAATTGATATTAAGTGTGCAGTCAGGACTGAGAGTTAAAGTGAGAGTCTCATGTTAGATTCCTTACAAAAACAGGGTAATGACATTTTTTCTTACTTAACTGTAAATATAACATTAATTATTTGCATACAGGATAATACTAAAAACAAATTCTAAAGTGACTCGCTTGTCTTTTCAGTACTCATTCTAGCAGCTCCAGGACTTCTCAAAGAGAGTACAGCATTCAACTAGAGTCAGATGAGGAGCATGAGGCATTATTAATTGATCCAACCGAGCATGTTGTACTACGCAAGGTGAGGAGGAGCATCTTTCCATTTACAGGATAACATGTTGTTTAATGAATGCACTTTGCATCATCAATAGACACTTTCTGTTTCTTTTCTAGGTGAAGGGTGGTGCCCTCACTTTCAGAAGGTGGCTTCGTGGACGTAGTCTGTATTGCTCTAAAATGCTGACATCCAGAGCAAAATCCCGCTACTTTTTCCTGACATACTTGTTGGCATTGCACATTGCTGTTTTGTTGTGTGTAACGGGCATTCTATAAACACTACCGATGAAAATAATAACTACTTAAATGCTAGAGTCTGAGAAGATGGTTTTGCCATATTGTATTGAGCTGCTGTTTTAAGCTATGCACTGATAACCTCTGTTATGTTTATTCAATACAGAACAACAGGGTGTTGTAAAAGAGAATAATTATAATGGTTTTATGTATATCAGGCTATGAAAAATATGTTACGTTCTCGTTATATATTTCACAATCAAAGAAAGTTTACACAATGATTCACTACAGATTTACCTAAAATGTTGTAAGATGCTGCAGGTGTATCAGTTTGTAACGTTTAATTCTTTTCATGAAATGTACATAAGTTGTGCCCGGGAGAAATGTATGAAAGTGAAATTAAGAACTGGAGCAGAGAATAAAATATCTTGTACAGTATATGGGGATTTTATTTTTAAAAGAAAGAAAGAATGAATGGTAGTTTCACTGTATTTTACAAAAGAATGTTTTGCTGCCTTTTGATACCGACGAGTTGTTCTGTGTGCAATACTACAAGGTTTTGGAGAATCAAACACTTTCACATAAAGATTTGATTTTAATAAAGGTATTTAAGCTATTCTATTTCGTTTTTTTTTTTTTTTTGCAAATATATATTTAATAATTTGCCACATCTAATTTCTTCTCTTAACCTCCCTTTACTGCCCATGTCTCAGTCTCATTTCATACATCACTGCCGGTCTTACCACTGTTTTAAAGACCTTACCTTTAACATTTGCCTTAATTCTTCGATCACACAATATTCTTAATACCTTCTTCGAATTGTTTCATCCACACTGCACTCTGTGGGTTATCGCTGCATCCTGATTTCCATCTCAGGCTATCACTGGTCCTAGATATTTAATTATAGTAATAATAATAATACTGTATGTAATCTTCTCAATAGCTCTCTCTGCAGACTAACTTCTGAATTCTGATCATCATTAATATCTGTTAATGACTGCCACCATTGTCAGAATATTAAATAACAGAGAGTTGAAATATGAACATCTAATCAGAAGCTGAAATCGGGAGTTGTTTGACCCCAGTACCAAGTCTGAGACTAATGGGGCACAGGAACTCCCACAGTCATTTTAAATTCTGTCTCTATGACTGAATAAATGACTTCGACCCTATTGGTAGGTGTCTCATATAGAAGTCTTGTTTATCCTTAAAACTGTGACTGGAGTATATGCTCTTGGGTTTTATACAATAAAGGAGACCAAAGTCATTAATGACTTTATACATTGGAGAGGAGTGAGAAATTTAAAAGAAATTTAAGTGGAAACCCATGTTGAAATATGAGGACTGGAGTGGTACCTTCTAGCTCTTGTTGTGATTCTTGAGTGGAACAGTGGATCAAGGCGAATGTGAAGACATGGGTTTCCAACAAGATCACTCCATTTATTTGAATCATTTTATTTTGATTTAAGTGAATCACACACTGTGCTGGCGACCTCCTAGTCAATTCCACACACACATGTCTCTTTTGTCATGCAAGTTAGTCTGCCTCATCTTCTCCCAGGTCTTTAGAGCTGTTCATCCTTTGAATGGAGAAAGAGCGGCAACTACACATTTCTGGGTTATTGATGAGGAAGAACAAGCAAATTATAAGAACACTGCATACTGACAGACCGTTGTGTTTTTGTTTTTCTTTTTCTTAATTGGGGTTTTGAGGGCTGTTGGGAAGTGATGATTATTAGTTGTACAGATGTGGTATGCTTATGAGTGCAGTATCTTTCTAAACAGGACTAAGTAGAAAGTAAAGTGAGCATGAAAAGATAAATTAGAATGAAAGATAATGCCTTAATTCAGCAAAATAAAACCAAAATTCTACAACTTCAATGAGTTCAATGACTTTTGAGGCATTAGTGGGGTTTTTGCTTCTTTGTGGTTTAAGGCCAAGTAGTGATCACAGACTGCATACCTTATATTTACCAGTAAAATATCATCTAATTGCTGAAGTTATTGAAATGTGTATACAAGCACTTCTGATTTTACAAAAGTGCACGGAGCTATTAGGCATTACAGGTATACTCGTCTAGAATCTTGTGACAGTATTATTGTATAACTGTCTGCTTTGTCTGAGTTCTCTTAATAAAATATTTGTGTTTTGTATTTTCTAGTAGTTTCTGGTATTGAGCTGCCTTAAATGATACCTTGCTTCTGTGTGACATTATACTTTGAGAAAAACATAACACTTTTTTTTTTACATTAAAGTCTCCACAGATAACATTCAACGGGATAAAGGTCAGCATATTGACATTGCTCTTTTGTGCTGCTGCTTGAAACACGATTGGTGTGTGTAATTTCTGTTGGTTTCACTTTTTATTTTTCTACTGGCTTTTTGTTTTTGAAGTCAGTAGCTTTTTGGTTGTGTTCTTCTGAATGTCAGGATCAGTGATGTTTCAGCATTAAGGATCACAGGGACTCAGCTGTACCAGATATTTTGCAAAATAAGTAATACTCTTGCCTCAGTAATTTAATTTATTATTAAAATGTTTATAGCAACCATCAGCTTTGCCTTCTTCAACAATTATTTTTCAAATTTTCCATCATAAGCTTAGCCTGAGTAACATTGCTTTTTGCAGTATATTAAACTGCTTCCAAGTCTGTTTCAGGCTGTTGCTGATTTGTATATTCCAAATCGTAATCTTAGATCCTCAAATGAGTGTCTCCTTAGAATTCCAAAAGCTAAACTTAAAAGAAGTGGTGAGGCGGCCTTCTGCTGCTATGCACCTAAAATCTGGAATAGCCTGCCAATAGGAATTCGCCAGGCTAATACAGTGGAGCACTTTAAAACTCTGCTGAAAACACATTACTTTAACATGGCCTTTTCATAACTTCACTTTATCTTAATCCTGATACTCTGTATGTTCAATTCATTATAATAACTATTCATGGTGGCACTAAAATCCGTACTGACCCCTACTCTCTCTTCTGTTTCTTTTTCCGGTTTTTCTGTGGTGGCGGCCTGCGCCACCACCAACTTACTCAAAGCACCATGATGTCCCAGCATTGATGGACTAAAAGCCAGAAGTCCACGTGATCATCATCAAGTCCTTCCGTGAAAACCATAAATACAAAGAGGACTGTTTCATTTATGTTAGGTAGATTGCCCAGAGGGGACTGGGCGGTCTCATGGCCTGGAATCCCTGCAGATTTTATTTTTTTTCTCCGGCCGTCTGGAGTTTTTTTTTTTTGTTTTTTCTGTCCCCCCTGGCCATTGGACCTTACACTTATTCTATGTTAATTAATGTTGACTTATTTTATTTTCTTAATGTGTCTCTTATTTTTCTATTCTTCATTATGTAAAGCACTTTGAGCTACATTTTTTTGTATGAAAATGTGCTATATAAATAAATGTTGTTGTTGTTGTTGTTGCTCCTGCAGTGTTCTCAGTTTACCCTTAGGTGTTTGCTCAAATGGGCATCCTGAACTTTCCACTTTCTAGATGGGGCTTGAAGCAAGAACCAAGCTTTCAATGTTAAAACGACTTTGTTTTTGTTTTGGTTTTTTTTTAATCATACATTTGCACTTCTACTTCACGGCTATGCAAAAAGATGACAGTGAAGAGGTATGAGAAGTCCAATAACATTTGGTTCCTTAAAGGTAGCCCCAGTAATTTAAAGAGAAAAAAAATGGGAGTGGTCTCCCCTAGACTTTCTCGTATACTCAGATATGAGAATAGACATCTGAGGAGTAAACCGCAAGACAGTGGTTATATTTTTATATTATGTATATTAAAGAACCATTAACAACAAATCAAATTAATAATGAACAGTTATTATAAAAGTAAAGTCGAATAAATTGGACTCTGCAGCTGTATGAATAAAAGGTAAAGTACCACTTCCGGTTGACGAAAATAGCCCAAAACTTGATAGAAATCTACGCTTTGTATCTAATACTTAGATCAACCAAATTTTGCATACAAGTGAAAGCATACTCAAGTTATTGTGTTTACAAGCACACACACACACAGTCATAATTCCAAAAATGGTATTTTCAAACTCAGGGAGGTCTAAAACATCGAGATTTATCAAAGTCTCAAAATAGAATTTTTGGACAATTCCAATTCTTCCCCAGTTATTTGTATACAAGAAAGCCAGGAAGGTCTAAAATGTCAAGATTCATCAAAATCTCGACATTGAATCTGTGGACGATTACAGTACTTTCCTTATACTTCGTATATAAGAAAGTAAAAAAGTAGATCAATATCAGGAATGCATTAAGAACAAGGCATTACTCTTATTAGAATGGGCTGACTGGAGTGTTCATCTTCATCCACCAGTGATGAGGACAGTCTGACACTTTATGTATGTAGAAGCTTTATGTGCTCTCTTCCCACTTTGTGGAAAAGAAGCTTAACTGGTATGATGCCCATTTCAAAGAACTGCAGAGTGCTGATGTGTAAATAACAGATATGTAAAAAAGTAAATAAATCATTCACCAAGCACCTAAGTGCATGGTGGTTCATGTTTGAGTCGTGTATTGTGTACAGTCTGTAGGGTATGCCATTTTTGTGGCTTTTCCTTTTTCAGTGGCAAGCTGTTCAAGTTTAAATATAAGGTGCTGCTGTTTCAGTGTAAGCAGCTTATACCCTACATATTTGCCTGGGAAGCAGGCATTTACGAAGCTTTTCTTTTATTTAATGTTTAAATCTGAATAGCTATATTTTCCCGGAAAATCACAATGTCAGAGAGTATAATTATAGTCTGATCCCAGTCAAGACAGACCAGGCACTAGCATCTGATTCTACGATTTTTTTTTTTTTGATGTGAAGTATGTGTGAACTTCCACATTTCATGAGTCGTAAGCAAAATAGCAATGGATATTATTAGTCAGCAAACATCTACAGCCACACCAATTTTAATGCCAAAAGTACCACTGGTCAGTGTGATTCTGTGTAAATGAAAACAGTTAAACCATTTTAGAGATTATAACTAAATTATGAACCCTCAGATCCTCCATGCCAAACTGTATAAGCTCTAGCTGGACCCCCTTTTTCATCTCATTGAGGGGGCTATGGACTCTGCATGTAAACACAAATAATTGTATTTCACCACCAAGAGTTCTACAAGGCACTGAATAGGGATAGATACTCCTGAATGAACTTTACAACCACTATTCATTCATTTTAAGTGACATCTCATTATAAAACAAAATCCAACTGAATACACTACAACAGGGTTCCCAAACTCTGGTCCTGGAGGGCCCCAGTGGCTGCAGGTTTTCATTCTAACCCTTTTCTTAATTAGTCACCTGTTTTTGCTGCTAATTAACTTCTTCTGAATTAATTTTAATTGACTTATTTTTTTAAGATTTGTTCCCCTGAATTTCTTCATCATTCCTCTGAATTGCTTCATTTCTTTCCTTAAATGGCAACCAAACAGAAGTGAAATGTGAAGCGAGTGAGCCAACAGAAGACCATCTAAGTCAGGGCCTCAAACTCCAAGAAGTTTCACTCCAACCAGTTGCTTAATTAGGCTCTGATTCTTGTTGTTAATTAAACCCATTCTTTAATTCCATGGCTTGTTGCTGCTCTCATTATGCAATAGCTTATATTTCTGAAATTATTGATTTTCTCTTTTCTAAGAGCAATGTTAAAATGTTGTGGGTACATGAGCAGATCAGCAGTCCTGAGACCTCCATCTTTCTTTATTTTCAGATACTGTATGGTCAACACAGTTTGATGGTCATATTTGGGCTTATATTTTATCTCATTATTGTTTGGCTGCTAATTAAGGAAAAAGAAATAATTAAGGTGTCTGAGTCTTCAAGAGCAAGTCAAATAGAATTAATTCAAAAGAAGTTAATTAGGAGCAGAAACAGAGCACTAATTAAGAAAAGGGTTACACTGAACACCTGCAGCCACTGGAGCCATCCAGGACTGGAGTTGTGACTCTTGCACTACAACTAATTAAAATAGGTGCTCATTCAGTCCAGTAAGAGTGTTTTCCTCTACATCCAGGGTGGTCAGCTGTTTTGAGTATTTTTTTTTAAAAGACCTAGTCCAGGGGTGCCCAATAAGTCGATCACGTTTGACCGGTAGATCGGAAAGGTAGTGCAGGTAGTGCATTTTTGTGTTGCCTTCACAAAAATTTTTTTTAAATGTTAGTCTATCATTTATCCTCCCTATGTCATTTGCCACTTGATTGACATACAGGGCGGCCAGTCTAAGATCTCTTTTCTTCTAACACACTGGTCATCCCGCACGCACGATCAAACACGCAAGCTACTGCAAAACTCCGGCTATCTCAGTGATCTAGTTAGCCTTCCAATTTAGATCGACTTAAGAAGGGATTTAAAAAAAATTTGTTGTTTATGGGCTGGATGTGGATTTGGAAGAGGATTTTTTTCTCTCACAATGTCACAATCGAAGTGCGTTTGTCTGATCTGTCAATCTATCATTGCTGTTCCAAAGAAGGAAAATGTGGAAAGGCACTTTCAAACTGTTCATAAAAACAACAAAACTGACTTCCTTCCGAAAAGCGATCTGAGAAATTGAAAAGAGAGGGAACTAAAATCGCAGTTAATCGGACAGCTGTCATTTTTCACTCGGCTGAATTCAAAAGCAAAGGCAGACACACCGAAGCATCATTCCAGGTGAGTCACTCAATGATTAAGCATAAGAAGTCCTTCCAAGATGGAGAGATGATAAAAGATGCCTTCGTTGAAGCAGATGGCTAGGGAGAAATTCCTGCTGAGATTTCAAGACCCTGGCCGGAGAAAAAGGAGTTTTTCCTGGTCATTAAACATGCAGAATACAAGCAACTTACTAACGATCAATGGCCGCTAGACTTGTGATTTTTTTTTTCCAATCTGACCAACATGTTGAATGAGCTTAATTTACAGCTGCAAGGAAAAGTGAAAACCATGTGGTCAATGTGATTAGCTCAGTTAATACTTTCAGACGAAAAATGCAACATCTGTCCTCAAAGCTGCAGCGCCTTGATTAGGGGAACATCCAAAACCTTGCGTCAGAGCTGGAGACGCAATGGAAGGCGTGTGCGCAACTTGACAGCATACGCTACACAGAGCAGATTGAAAATTGTCTGTCAGATTTTATCTAATGGAAAAAAGTAACGATTCGAGTGTTGCCCAATGTTGCGGAGTAAGAGTAGCATTTCTTCTTCACAAATGTACTCAAGTAAAAGTAAAAAGTATGGTGCAGTAAAACTACTCTTACAAGTACAATTTTTTTAAAAAGTTACTCAAGTAAATGTAACGGAGTAAATGTAACTCATTACTACCCACCTCTGACAGTCGGTGTGTGTATATATATATATATATATATATATATATTTATATATATATATTTATATAGGTAGATCATTTTGACCTGGTCATTTTAAAAGTAGCTCGCAAGCCGAAAAATTGTGGGCACCCCTGACCTAGAGCTTTAAATTCAGTATATCTACAAAAGATGCCTGCAAGCATAGCTATTTTCTATACCCTCAGACCTGACAGAATTTTTACATGTGTCGTCACACAGATAGCACTCGGATCCTAACGTTTTTGGCCTGGAATGAGGCATTTTCTTTGGGCAGCAATTGTTTAATTAAAGTAAGCAGCCTTGGGTTGACTCCCTGTGGACAGCAAGACTTCAAAGGATGACTCACAGGCAAACAAGAAAATAGGACAAGACTGAGCAATATGCCATCCAGGCAGCTGCTTTCAGCATCAGAGAGCAGTGAGGGAAAGTTTGAAACTCATTACGTACCGATAGAAGCAGGACCTGTTCTGTACCCTTTATGTTCAATATGCTTTACAGTATAACTTCATAACTTGTTAATATAGTAGCACCTTTTCTCATATTGATCTACTACAAAACCCATAGCAAAGGATATAGAGACTGATTAACTGTTAGTTATTATTTGTCACAAAAGCAAACCACAGACATAAAAAGGTTTGGGGGCAGCCACCTGTATGTGTGCCTTGGCTGCAAATGGGTAGAAATTGATTGTGATGTTTACAGGTTTGAATCCAAAACAGAACTGAATGTAATAGGAAAAGATGGCGGCTTTAAAGCCCGAGACCAGAAGTGACTTCATCGGGACCGGAACTGGAAGTGACATCATCATTAGCGCTAGAACGGGAAGTGAGGTCTTCTATACCGGAGGTGGCATCATCCATGGCACTGGAAATCGGAAGTGATGTCATCACTGGCACCGGGACCTAGTGAGATTTCCCGTGGATTACCTGCAGAAGATTGAGAAAGAGAGTTAGTGCAGCTCGCCACCCCCTGGTCTGGCGTGGTAGTACTATTCTTAAGGCCTTTCAGTTGTCTCCAGTTTGCACGTGTGTGACATTTGTTTTACTACTTTTACATCATATCATATCCAGGGGTTGTTCTTACCTTAAGTCCAATGCTGCCAGCGTAGGTTATTGCACAAGTAGGAACTTCAAAGCATAGAATTAGACACGTAAAAAAATAAACAGCTTTGCAGAAACCTGAAATGAATGCCTAATGTGAAGTCAAAATAATATAACTCTTTGATGTTAAACAAATACTAAATAAGGAAGACATCAGTTAAGTTTTGTCATTGTTTAGCAACCCATTTATCTGTCCACTTTGTGTCTACCCTGTGTTAGGAATGCTGTGTTTTGGAAAAGTGATTTAAGTTTAGCCACATGATATACTGAACAGCTCCTGTAGCGCTTTGCCAAATAAACGGTTGCTAGGTGTTCTTAATTAACCTTTAACCTTTAAATAATTAAAATAATCCCTAATTTATAGGAATTCGACACCCAGATGACCCTGAATCATATGTTCTTTTTATGTCCTCCCTATTTATTTAAGGATTGACTATGTGATGTAATTTTTACTTTAGCATGATAAAGCAATTGTCTATAAGAGAGAGAGGGTGGAAGCAGGGCTGCTTATGTTGTCCTGATTGCAACATCGGGGTGTACATTGGTGACTGAGTAGAATGAGTACTGATCTGCATCAATGCAGCAGTGGACACTAGACATATGTTTTCTACTGTATTCATGTTGACTTTTTGATAGCTACAGGCTTCTGTTTTTCTTGTTAGAAAAATTCAGTGTTTTTGGCTAGTTTTTCCTGAGGTAAACATAATGCTACAACATAGATTTTACTTCTTGTCACAAGAATGGGGCGGCACGGTGGCGCAGTGGGTAGCGCTGCTGCCTCGCATTTAGGAGACCCAGGTTCACTTCCCATGTCCTCCCTGCGTGGAGTTTGCATGTTCTCCCCATGTCTGTGTGGGTTTCCTCTGGGTACTCCGGTTTCCTCCCACAGTCCAAAGACATGCAGGTTAGGTGCATTGGCAAATCTAAATTGTCCCTAGTGTGTGGGTGTGTGCACCCTGAGGTGGGCTGGCACCCTGCCCGGGGTTTGTTTTTCTGCCTTGCGCACTGTGTTGGCTGGGATTGGCTCCGGCAGACCCCCGTGACCCTGTGTTAGGATATAGTGTGTTGAAGGATGGATGGAGGTTGGAAGCATGCACTAATAATGCCTTGCCATGGCCACCACACGACAGACCATCTGAATTGGGGCACCTCATCACCACACTGGAACAGTGCAAGGTTTTCTGCGGTGGTTGGAGTGCCAGTCCTGCCAATAACCCCCAAGTTTTCCCTGTAAATTGGAGGACCTGCTTGCAGGGCAGGATGCAGATTAATGTCATACTCAGGATGAAGCAATTGCAGGACTATAAGACTAATTTGTTAATTGACCCAATTGTGATTAAAGTTTGTGAAATCAATTACAGGAAATTGAAAATATATATTTTTTCTGCTATAAAACCAAGCACTATTCAAACCACAGACAACAGCAGCCACATCTGCAACCAGACTGAAGGAGAGGCTCCCCTAATTCTGCATGCTGACACGGTTTTCTCTTTTTGATCATTTCATTTAACCTTATATTTACACACAATAAATGCAAGAAAAAAATAAAACGCATTTTTAATTAGTAGACTTTTTACAGCCTGCAGTGACCATGTCTCTCTGTGGTCTTTGAAGCTTTTGGGATGCAGAATGCAGTCTGCAACCTTATTTACCATTGGACCCGCTACTGAAAGAGTTATCAGATCATTATCTTCTCACACTCCTTCCTGTGTGTCCTGCTGTGGATGTTTGTGCTGGTAGAAGATGCAACACCCCGATCAAACCGTGTCGCGGCAAGTTGAGGCTGCCTCATAGAATATTAGGGAATATGTTAGCGATGCACAGACCAGGGGCCTCATGCATAAACAGTGCGTATGCACAGAATTGTTGCGTAAGAACGTTTCCACGTTCAAATCGCAATGTATAAAACCTACACTTGATGTAAAGCCACGCACTTTTCCACGGTACCTCATACCCTGTCGTACGCAAGTTCTCTGCTCGGTTTTGCAGACTGGCAGCACCCAGCGTCAAAGCAGTGCTACTGTTCCTGTGTGGTTACTCTTTACTTTCCTGACGTGGCTTTATACACTGAAACTAACCACATATTGTTGATTAGTGTAATGCATCTGATTGTAATTAACTTGTAACAATATAATGGTCCAGGGAATAGCCATAGTATTCCAAATACCATAACTGCTTTAGTGTTGTTACTCTCACTTCACCTTCTTCTTCTTCTTTTTCCTCTTTCAGTTGCTCCCATTAAGGGTTGCCACAGCGGATCATCTTTTTCCATATTACTCTCACTGCACCACTCGGAGTATTTATATCACTGTATCTGAGTGTGAATCACAGCAGCAGCTGATCGGAAAGAGAATTATTGGTATACAGCATCAAGCACACGCTGCCAAAGCCACAGCAAAACGTTTCAAAGCCTTTCCTGTACGGACCATTGCGGTTCAGAAACAGTTTCATCCCAAGAAATATAAACACACTCAATCAATTGCTCCTTGTGGAACTGTTTGTACTTATAAGTACAATTACCCCACTGTAAACTTGCACTACAGTTATAATATTACACAACCTGCCCCACTTTATAAAGCAAGTATTTACATATGATGACGGTATCATTTGTAAGATGAAATGCAGCATAATATGTTGATTATATTATACAGATAAAACTTTAACTTCATTTAAATAATCTGTATCTATACTAATAAACGGCAAAGCCCTCACTCACTCACTCACTCACTCACTCACTCACTCACTCACTCACTCACTCACT
>JANRMT010062854.1:3194577-3236960 GCA_026402145.1 Polypterus bichir lapradei | reverse complement strand
ATAAAATTACATAAGAGTAAAGAAATTTGAATGTTTGTTCTTTTAACGTTTACTTTATTTCTAACTTGTATAATTTAGACAGGATATATTTTTATGGAGAGCAAAATATTATAAGTTGTTTAAGGTTTGAGTTGATTTATTCAAGAATAATATTCCTGTCTGTTTTTACCATTCCTACCAAAGATATTTCTGTCAACTAAATAAAAATTCCTTCTATTTAAAATTTAAATAGAACTTGAACAAATATGATAGTTCATAATATTCACGCAGACTTGCACGTAAGAGCGGGAGTTATCCGTTTTAACAAGCAGCGTATTGCACTGATAGGAAATAGCTGTGTGTGTATATATGTAGATATGTATGTATATGTATATATATGTTTATATATGTGTGTGTGTATGTGTATATATATATGTATTTGTGTATATATATGTGTGTGTATGTATGTATGTATGTATGTGTGTATGTATATGTATGTGTATATATGTAGATATATATATATGTATGTATATATGTGTGTGTGTATATATATGTGTATATGTATAGATATGTATATATATGTTTATGTGTGTGTGTGTAAATATATATATATATTTATATATATATATATATATATATATGACAGCAACACTCATCACTCACAACAGTGACAAAACAATTACATTGACAATCATGTTACGTTATTTTCAAAATGTTTCCTTTTCTTTTTCATTGCTTCTTTAACACATTACTTCTCCGCTGCGAAGCGCGGGTATTCTGCTAGTTGTTAATAATTAAACATGTGAGGACACGGTGCCGCAGTGCTAGCAAGTTCACGTATTGTTCCTGCCTTGCGCTGTATATTTACTGAGGCTGGCACGAAAAGTAAGGACATGAATTGCAGGTTATTACGTTTGAAAGAGACAGTACTGCTAAATAAATTATTTCATTGACGGTCGCGCATGGCGCAACAACATCTTGTGTGAGACATGAACAATCACTGCGCCATCGTGTTCTCATGTTTAATAACATGCTTTTATTCCAATCATCATGAAAATGATATCACGTATACATCTCAGTATTTTAATTATTCAGAGAGCTGTAATATCACGAATGTAATGGATTCTGTGTCCTGTCAGAGAAAGAGAAAGAACAGAAGCACGTAGTGATTCACACACATAGAGTACATAGAAGATCAAATGCAAAACAAAGCATTTAACATGCTACTTTAGTTATGGTGGGATTTGAGAAACTAGTAAATTAAATGATTTTAAGATGAAGTTTATGATGTTCTACTTTAATGACAAAATAAACTATGTGATTGAAGTGGAAATTTCGAGATTAAAGTTGTCATTTCTTGCTTTTTTCCCACTGTGTGCCTATTTTTTTGTCTGTACCCTAATAAGCTCAGACGGCGGGCTACAACTCACCTTTTCACTGCAACTTCTTTTTTATTTTGGCACTGTGCAACTTTGTGAACTTGAGCTTTCAAGTTTTTCCGACATGCTGTGTCACTTGATCAACTTCCTTTTGTTGATTATACCACTGTTTAAATCAACAAATAGTACGCTTTTCCTTTGCCTCCACTTGGTATTCACTGAAATTCTTATATTTTCCCCCGTGCTTCTCCCATTGTCTTTTCACAGAAGGCTGAGCTTAAGGGCTATTTATATTGATTTGCATATTCATAGAGGCGTAATTCTGGGAGGAGTTGGGGGTGGGACAGAAGGCACGTGCACGAGCGTTACTTTTCACGCTGACCGGGATTTATGGAGCAGAAGAACGTGGAAGCTGGAGTACGCACAGATTCCTGCATGTAGATTTTTCTGTGCGTAAGCACATTTCGGCTTTTGTGCTTACGTCATGTTATAGAGTGAATTCTACGCATGGCGTTATGCATGAGGCCCCAGGCCTTTTAATTCTGTGTAAATGGATGTTTGGCAATGGGGTAAAAAAATCACTATTGGGTTAAGTTCAGATTCAGATTCTAAAACATTCTAAATGCTGAGAAAATATTATTTTAACCATGGTGTCTGAATGTGTACCTGTGGAAAATCGAAATTGATTTTCACTTCTTAAAATTACAGATTTTCTCCGAAAGTTATGCAACTCTAACGGCTGCTGTATGTCTACATCCCCACAAAGACAGAAAATTTTAGAGCAAACCTTTTCTGAGATACGCCCTGAACACCAAGACTTCAGGCAATTTTTTGGAGGATAGCTTTATACATATCTTCTTCAAACAAGCTGCATTGTGTTTGCAATGCTACAGGGTCCAAGTCTATTGTTTTGGTCCAGTTCGGTCCATTTCTTATCTCCATATCCTTCAATAACTGTTTGAACAATGTTTAATGATAACTATTGTACAAATGGTTTAATTTCCTAAGATTTCTGCAGTGTTCTCTATTTTTTCATGGTACCGGGACTATTGATTTGCAAACTGTTTGTGCAATTAATTTTTGAGATACAACCCCAAATCAAAAAAGTTGTGACAATATGGAAAATGCAAATTTAAAAAAAAATGCAGTGATTCTGCATTTTAACTTTTCAGGCCTGCAATAAATTCACCACTTTGTAATGTGCCCAGTTGAAAATGTGTGGAGAATTTTGAAGCGAAAAATGCGACGACGACGACCCTGTACTGTTGCACACCTTAAGATATGTTCGTGAGAAGAATGGGACAAAATAACACTGGAAACGCTTCATCGCTTGATATCTTCAGTGCCAAAACGCTTTTTAAGTGTTGTGAGAAGGAATGGCGACATTACAGACTTTTTTTTTAAATGTGCTGCAGACCTGAAATGCATTAATGGATGTATATTAACAAATGAAATGTCTTGAGTTCATGCTGTCTGTAATGAAATAAAAAGTCAAAGTAAATTTAAGAATTACATGCATTTATTTTTGCATTGTCCATACAATCCCAGCTTTACCTGTTTTGGGGTTGTACAAGAACACACGTTAAGCCACCCCTGTACTAGTCTGTCTGTCTATTGTTTACTTCATTTGATCCAATGTGTTTAGTTTCAAATTATGTATTATTTAAGTTATTTATTTGGTTTATTTCCCTGTTCATTTTGCTGTGCATTTTGTTGTGTACATAAAAAGTTAACTTACTTGATTCCATATTTTTGTACAGTTCAATTAATTATACTCTAAAATATTTAATTGAGTGTTTTCCTGCAGTAACACCAAAGTGTAATTTTGTTCTTGTTTTTTCTTAGATTAACTGACTCAAATATGTGTATTGATTTCAAATGCGTTTTAAGTAAATTATGAAAATGTTTATTTTCCACATCCAGGAAAGGGCTGGTCTTCTAACACAATGAACTCCCCTTCAGTGCGGACCGCATAACATGAAAACTTTAAAACAGAGTAGCCAAAAGTATTTGTTTAGATGAAATGATTAAAGTAAACTCAATGGACCACTCATCATCCGGCTACTTTGTGTACCCAACAAGCCCGCTCAAATTCTCAGTCCAGCCAACGTAGTCCTTGGAGCAAAACCTTATTCCAGAATAAAGGATCTGACTTGATGGTGTTCCTGAATATCCTGGCATGCCAGAGGCTGTTTAGCTTGGGGGGTCCTCTACAGATAAGGGCACAACTGTGCGATGAGCATTTCAAATTGCAGTCTGCACAAAGAGGGAACCCACTGTATGTTGCATGCAGTGCTATTTGATTTGTAATTTTTCACTGTCATGCTGTTCTTTCATTTTCATTCGAGGAATGTCAGAGTGGTAACGTTTTTTTCTGTTTTAAAGAACGTGTCTGCTCCTCTGCATGATGTGCTGTATCAAAAAACACAGAGAGGGAGCTTCATTCAGGGTAAAATTTGTTGATTTTGTACCTTAAGCCTTCTCCATACTATTCATAAGTGGATGTTTTATCATTTTGAACTAGTTTTAAAATCAACTATTTATTTCAGGCTTATTGTTATTTGTACATGTTATAATGAGATCCTTATTTGTGTGCCCTCCACAGGCTTGTGACTGTATTAAGACAGATGACACAAAAAATGAAAACTATGAAGTTTCACCAAACAAATGCAACATCAGAGGATATTTAAAAAGTGAGCATCGAAGTCCTTTAATTGCAATTAATGTAAGTTAAATATGAGTGACAGCCTGAGTAGCCTTATGACCTGATCTCATCTCATATGAAAAATTAAAATCATGAGATTCCAATCACTTTTCACTTTTTCATGAAAGCATAAGAACATAACAAGTTCCATTCATCTATTTTCTTAATCCACATAGTTCTGGATAACATTCAAAGCTGCCAAAATGTTTTTTTTTTTCTTTTACAAAATACTAACATAATTATCCCACTTTTGTGGGTGAATTTCAGATTAACGTACTCTACATCTCCTGAACAGGGTAACATTGAACGACCGTTCATTAAAAGGTTTGTTTCTGTTTAGCCAGTGGCAGCCTTTAGGCCCCAGTCAATTTGTCATTAACCTTCAAAAGCAGCTACAGCACTTTGGCCAATCTTCTCTGCACGTCTTCTGGTGTATTTTCAAGTGAAACAGCCACATGTTGCAAGGCTTTTTCAACTTTTTTAAATAAAACCACATTAAGACCTATTAAATCTTTGAAAAGAAGGAACACCCTGTTTATAGTCCACTACAGATTAGACATTAAATTTACCTGCTTACAGTATGCATTTGTCTAACTATATGTGGTGAAATGTATAATAATAATACATTTAATTTATATAGAACCTTTCCCATGCACATAGCACATTCACAGTAATTCAAAATGAACAGCAGGATCATATACAACTCTGGATACAAATACTATAAATAAAGGTAAATACAGGATATAACAAGCATTGAAATGGAATTAGAGATAATAAATAAAAATGGGGACAGTTTTCTTGTATGATTAAAATGATAGAAAAATATATCATTGCCCCAAAATATACTGTTTTAAAAGCATACAATTTTAAATGATACAAAAAGAAAATATATTTTTAACATCTATGTTTATGACATCAAATTACTTTCAACTTACAACCAGATTAAAAATGCAGGTTATCAGTAAAAGTTATGTAAAGCGTAAGTTTGGTATTCTTTAAGTCGAAGTTACTTATTGACAGTATATTGATTTGCCACAAGAAAATGTGCTCTAAAGTGAATTCAGAATACCTAGCCTATTCTTTTCATTTTAAAAAAAAGTCATGGCGCATACAGTAGGTCCAAATGTGAAAACAAAAGGTTTAAACCTTACCAAATACTGTACGTCCACTTTGAAGCAGCCAAGGTTCTGATCGAGGAGAAAAAAAACGCCTTCAGTGTGTCTGAAACATGGCCTTCTCATAACTTCACTTTATCTTAATCCTGATACTCTGTATGTTCAATTCATTATAATAACTATTCATGGTGGCACTAAAATCCGTACTGACCCCTACTCTCTCTTCTGTTTCTTTTTCCGGTTTTTCTGTGGTGGCGGCCTGCGCCACCACCAACTTACTCAAAGCACCATGATGCCCCAGCATTGATGGACTAAAAGCCAGAAGTCCACGTGATCATCATCAAGTCCTTCCGTGAAAACCATAAATACAAAGAGGACTGTTTCATTTATGTTAGGTAGATTGCCCAGAGGGGACTGGGCGGTCTCATGGCCTGGAATCCCTGCAGATTTTATTTTTTTTCTCCGGCCGTCTGGAGTTTTTTTTGTTTTTTCTGTCCCCCCTGGCCATTGGACCTTACACTTATTCTATGTTAATTAATGTTGACTTATTTTATTTTCTTAATGTGTCTCTTATTTTTCTATTCTTCATTATGTAAAGCACTTTGAGCTACATTTTTTTGTATGAAAATGTGCTATATAAATAAATGTTGTTGTTGTTGTTGTTGTTGTGAATACGACAGTAAACTGGAAGTCGTAAATTTTATCCCAGGTTCTTGGCACTGTTTTCTTGAGTAAGGATATGCGTTGTATTTGCTTGTCTGCTCACAATGACCATTGTGAATGGAATTTTGACATTTTACATCAAATTTCCAAAGCTTCAGGCTGTATGTTATCCTAATTTTTTTTTTCTGCAATGCTTTTGTTCTTGTCGTGGCTTGATTACAAATGATGCTCTGCATGAAAGCGTATCAAATGTGTGATACTGTATAGCGACTGACCTGTCAGTATGTCTTGAAATCATGTGACGTGTGTACGGATCTGCTGTGATTCACTACATCTGGCACTTCCCTCAGCACATGTGGTACATTTTTTCCCCATAGACAATGCTGGCACACATACTGAATCACCTACAGACACAGTATTTTAACAACAGATACACGCTCAAATTATATGATTATCTTTTTCCTAAACAACACCTACTCTTCACCGATTACATTCTCACAACTCTTTGTGTAAAGTGGTGCTTCCCGGCTTCAGTTGTAAATGCCCTTAATTTCCACTGGTGTTCTCAGGTATGTGATTCACCATTTAGTTGAGAAAATTCTGCTGGATCAAATTAATTGATGCGTATGAGAATAATAAAGACCTGGATTAGGTCCCCGTACAACTAAACAGGTTTAATTCTCTGAGTCTGTCAGAGTAGGACATGTCTTTTAGACCTGGGATGTATGTGGTTGCTCTCCTCTGCACAGCTTCAAGTACTGCTATGTCTTTCTTGTAGTGTGGTGACCAGAACTGCACACAATAATCCAGATGTAGTCTCACTATTACATTATACAGTCTGGGAATAACATTCATTGATTTATATTCAGCAGTTTTTACAATTTAAACTAAAAATATGTCTGCCTTTCTAATAGCTTGTGTGCATTGCTCAAATGATGAAAATGTCAACATAAAACCCCTAAATCCTTTTCAGGGCTTGCATCCTTTAGGACAGTGTCTCTCAGTGTCTTTGCCGTTTCTGTTGCCCACGTATTGCACTTTTCAGTTTTCTAAATTAAACTACATCTTCCAATTTTCAAACTTATCCAGGTTTCTGCAGTGTCTGCCATTCCTCCAATTGTATCATCTGCAAATTTCACAAGTTTACTAACTATACCAGTACCCATGTATCATGCCACATGATTTTCTAAACTCAGCTAATCATGAGCAGGGTCACGTGAGGCTAGAGCTCATCCCAGCCAGCATAGGGAGCAAGTGTATTATATGGTGAGCCCACTCACAAAAAAACACACAATACAAACAGACACTAGGCCCAATTTAGCATACCAAGCTAACTAACCTGCATGTATTTGGGAGAAAACATATCACCCAAAGGAAATCCACACAGACATGGGGAGAACATGCAAACTCCGTGCAGTGAGGACCTGTGACTTGAACTCTGGTCTCCTTAATGTGAGACAGCAGTGCTACCACCGTGTCATCCCAGTATCTATGTCATTCATATAAATCAGAAGAATTAACAGTCCGAGGACAGACTCTCGAGGATCTCCACTGATGACCTCAATCCACATAGAGCATTATTGTCTTATCTTTACTCTTTTTATCCTGCTGGTTAACCAAATTGAGATCCAGTTTTTTAGGTTACCTTTGATTCTAAATGCTTCTAGTTTCAGAATTAATCTTTGGTGTGGGACTGTGCCAATGGCTTTTTGAAAGTGTAAATAAACTACTGTATGTTGAATGCTTCCACTCATGCTGTCTATTATTTAGTATGTTTTTTTTTTCATATAGATACTTTTTAAATGTATTTCTTATTACAGAGTCCAGACTTTTGCATGACACAGAAGTAAGACTTATCGATCTGTAACTACCAGGATCAATTTTGTCTCCCTGCTTGCAGATTGGAGTCATATTTGCAACTTTTCAGTCCTCGGGTACTTCTCCTTTCTCTATTTACTTCTCAAATATTCCTTATGCAGTGTTTGTTCTGTTCATTTGCTATTTCCATCTCGTTTCAAAAATTTCTCCTTCTGTGTTCCCGTGGGTTCTTAAGTTTAAGTATGTTGCTGATATTTGAAATTTTCAGTGGGTGTCCGTTTCTTCCTTTTCTCCACAAAAGTAAAACTCAAACTAAAACCTTAAAAATTAAGACCCGTAACATCCTCACATTTCTACTATTGGTAGCGCTGCTCTCTGCTGGTTGCCTTTCTTGGATCTTTCAGTTCAGTTTGCCACCAATAAAAGTTTGTAGCAATGTATGTGCTGATTTTTAATGGTAGAATATGATAACTAAACATTGTTGAGTTGATGTTCATTAATTCTTCTCCATCTTTACCCAACAAGACTAAAATAGAAAATGGACTAAAGTTTTTATTAATGTATAGAAAAAAAATCAGTTTTCAAAATTCACTTCCCAAAGGTGGCCACCAACCCTGGGCAAGATGACAATGCTTCACAGGGTACTCCCACACTGGACTTACACGGGGCTAATTTAGATCCTCCTATCAACCGAAATGTACATCTTTGGATCCAAAGGCAAATCTAAACATACCCAAAACATGCAAACCATACAGTCACGTCAGCCAGGAATCAAAGTGGAATCCAAATACTCTGAGGAGCTAATAAACAGTATCTTCTCAGGCCCATGCACTCCAGCTCACCTTTAACTAGCACATTATAGAAGTGTACTTTGACCTACTTCTTTGATGTACTATAAACTCTTCATCTTTAGTCTTAAAATATACCCCAGAACTCTATGACATTTAAAAAAAAAAGTAAGGAATATTGCTGTTACAATGTTCAAGATCTTTAGCTAAGCTTTTCCAGATGCTTTCCTATTTTTTATAGCTGAATGACACAAGAAAGCATTTTCTCTAATATAAGTTACAGGATGTGCATTCAGCCTCTTTAATGTTTTGCAGTTCTCAGTCTGCTACAAGGAATATGCAGATTGTGGCATAGAGCTGTTGAGATGCATGTTAATTGGCAGATGTTAAGTAAATGCAGACATGATCGCTTTTCATAAATCTTTTGATGGAAATTTAATAAAATCTACATTACTGTCACATTTTAACACAATGTTAAAGTAAATGTCAGTCCAGAAAAACTGTCCATCTAATTGACCTGATACTAATAAACATCAATTGGAGTAAAAAATTGAACTATGCCCGTGATGTACTTGTTAGACTCATTAACGTGTTATCCATTGTGGAAATATGCATTGCATTTAATTTTGGTACCAACAATCCTCCATTGGAAGCACAGTACCCAATGAAAACTCATATGGGTACCAGGAGAATCATTACATACCTCAAAGACTTCAAGTGACCTGGAATCAAACCTGTGTCCCTGGAGCTGTGAGGCAGTGGCACTAACAACTAAACTCATTTTGTGCCCTCTGCAAATCTTTAATTCAAGGTATTAATGGGTAAAATTAATTGATGTTGTAGTTAATGTGCCTTGTTGCACCAATTTCAATTTTATAATATTTGTTTTTCATTGTCTTCCATAACTACAATAGTTCTTTTAGAAAAACAATGTACTGTTACATAGTCCTACTTCCAGAAAACATTACATAAAAATAATAATAAGGGTCAGTTTTTCCCCTAGTTTAACTTGTGCTCTTGCGTGGGGTGAATGTTTGTGTGTGCCAATTTACCCATCGGTTCTTTTTCTTGTCTGCTATTGTGTTTCTGTTTAATTTGCTGTCTCAGGTGAGGTGGGGTGGGATGGGGCATTTAGAGTCAAGTTCAGTCTGTCTCTAAGGCTCCAGAAAGTGCCAGTGTTGTGGAGAACATTTGCATTGTTCCAAAGAAGGCAGGTGCCTCGTCACCTAATGATTACAGACTGAGAACTGTTTATGGTATCCCTTATTATGTGGCAGCCCAAAAATGATTCTTACAGCCATCTACCCCGTGGAAATGCTATATCTCAAGGTGTCAGTTTGGGTGTAGCTGAACCTGGGTCACTTGATTCCTTGTCCTACAGAGAAGTCTTCTGTGGGAGAAATCATGGTAAACGTATTTAATGTTAGTTAGTTTGTCTTTTGCATTGAAATAAGTAGCTAAATTAAAGCAAACCTTAGACTTCTGTGGCAAATGCTCTCTAACTGATACTTACTGACATAAGAGACAAGGTAGTATACACTATGTCTACCTCAGAGTTTTTGGGCCTCTCAGCATCTGGTTTAGGACATGTTTTATGTGCAGTTTGGACATTCTAAATCTGTTTTTTTTGTATGATTCTTAATTTCTAAATGTTTAATGGTGGTTGCAGGTACAATTTGCTGGAATGTTTATTGTGGAAACAAAAGTATCACCGTTTACAGCACTTTCACCATGATACAGTAGTGGATTCAACTGATAAGAGAACACATCGGAATGTAAAAAGTTAAAGCAAACAACGTAACCAGTCTATCTGGTTCTAGGAGTCAGTAGTCAGTTCTAGATTAGGAAGACTCTCTACATGAAGAATTGTCTCCTGACTTCTGTCCAAAATGTATATGCCCTTAATTACTGAAATAAACAGCCCAAAACAAGCAATGCATTTGAGTTTCATTTTTTTAATTGTTTTGCTCTGAGCTAATTGCTGACATTCCAGCATCATATCACCCTGATTTAATTTCAAAATGCATTAAAAATGGGGGGTGGGGGGAAAATTATGTTAAAGTTGTATTATTGGCTAATCAGATCTTGTTAGAAATTTGACAATAAAGGTTAATGAAATCCTGTTCTGAACTTTAACCTTAACTTTAACCTTATTTTATTTCAAAATTTTGAATACATAAGCCAAGGTCCTTGTCTTTAATAAGGTATTGATTTCCTGCTCCCTTATTAAATTCCAAATCTATTAACACAACAGTAGCAATAAAGAAGGACATTCACTGAGATACCTTTCTGCATGAAAAGCTGGTTCTATTCTAAGCCATTATATTACAATGAAGAAAACAATATGTAATAAAAGCTGTGGGGACTACAATTTATACGATTATTGTCTGCAGAATGCTTTCAATTCCTGTTTGTGCAATGTAGTCTTTAATATATTTGTATTTTAACTTCCTTGGCACAAGAATGCCAACGTTTTGGCTTAGTTTCTCACTTTGAAATGTTAATTCGTGGCCTAATATTGACAGTAATTTTTAAAGTTAACACTTGGTTTATTTCCTGGAAAGGTTTCATAATTATCTTGTATTAATATTTAATTAGTTTTTGAGCATAGCATGATTATAGCATAAGATTAAAAATCAGTTTATTTCCTTTGAGCATTTGTAAACTACAGAGAGCATGAATCTGGAGAACCCACACCCCAAGAACTTGTACTTCATATATCATTTACACTGCGACTTCTTCAGCGATATGCAGCATAAGGCCTTTCAGAGTGCTCAGGGTGGTCTTTTTACTTCAACAAGATCACTTACTGTTACAAGGTCTGAATGTTTTTAGTGAATTAAAATACAGAGTTTACAGCGGTAACACCAGTCAATAGGAATGATTGTAGCACTCCATTTAAATAAGTAAACTGCAGGCTTAACAATTATACGCTACCACCAGAAGAGCAGAAGTGACACTAACAGAAAAAAAGGGAGACGAACATTACTCTCTACTGATCTTACACCAAAATACAGAAAAATCACAAATGATGATAAAATGAAAATATGCTTATTGTAAAATAAAGAGATGTCAAATCGTGAAGTGCTGGGGTTTCCACATCGTACACTTGGCAAAATGAAGGAATAAATCAGCAATATGTCTTTACAGACGCGAGTCTAAAACAGAACTGAGATACAACAGAAAACATGGCCATTATATAGTTGGCAGGGCGGTGCGGTGGCGCAGTGGTAGCGCTGCTGCCTCACAGTTAGGAGGCCTGGGTTCGCTTCCTGAGTCCTCCCTGCATGGAGTTTGCATGTTCTCCCCGTGTCTGCATGGGTTTCCTCCCACAGTCCAAAGACATGCTGGTTAGGAGGATTGCCGATCCTAAATTGGCCCTAGTGTGTGCTTGGTGTGTGGGTGTGTTTGTGTGTGTCCTGCTGTGGGTTGGCACCCTGCCCAGGATTGGTTCCTGCCTTGTGCCCTGTGTTGGCTGGGATTGGCTCCAGCAGACCCCCGTGACCCTGTGTTCGGATTCAGCGGGTTGGACAATGGATGGATGGATATATAGTTGGCACGCAGGTTAGAGGTGGGTTCTAAGGGACCGGAAGCAGAAGTGATGTCTCTTGTGAGGGTCTGTGGAGGAAAAGAGGAGAAGGTATTAGAAAACAGCGCTAACTCCTGATCTGGAGGAGAAACACATTTTTTTGAGCCTGTAAATTGTCTTCCATGTACATGTGTGTAACAATATATATTAGAAAATAGAAAGAAACAATGCAAGTTCAATAACTTATTTACTGACCTTCCTGACACCCCCAGAAACACACTTATAGATATAACCCCCTGTATCTAATACCAAATAATCAAAAATAACAATAATAACAAATCACTGAAATTCAAGGTATCACCAGACTGTTTAACTGGATATAGTGCTTATAACTGACTCTGCAGAAAACCAGTCCGATTTAGAAAAAAGATGGATGATAAGATGGGTGGTAGAACCGCCTCCCAATAGCTAAACGTAGTCTGGATGGCTTACCAATAGGCAACTTCAGGTTTCATCCAAGCCCACTCCCAGCACTTTTCCCTTCCAAACAGCTGACAAAGAAGGGTTCAGCAGGACGACCTGAATACAAAGGAGGTTGACAAGTTCACATGCCATGTCTCTGACTCTTTTTCCTTTCACTTCAACCGTTACCCTTTCATTATTCCACTCATTCTCCTGGAAGTGAGAGGTGGAGTCGGGGTAAGGGCTCTGCATCTGAGGGAACAGAGAAAACTCACTTAGCCACTAATAACACAAGCGAGGCCAGCACGTCAGCAAAATGAAACCTCAGAAGAAAGACAAAGTTGCTTTGCCGCTAATGCACAAGTGATGTGAGCACATCTGCAAAATGAATCCTCCTAGGAGAGAGATGCCCAGAGTAGTTCCTTTCAATTACCTGACATCTCTACATTTCAGTTTTTTTCTGAAGATTTCAATAGTTTCTAGGACCCTGGGTTTTTTACAGCACTGGCTTACATGGCTAGTTTACTGATAAGCATACAAGTAGGTATCACTAAAGTAGCTGTATTTTAGCATCCAATGTCACTTGCCCTGGTGTCTTGCTATAATTAGGAGAGTACACTCCACAGAAAAAGAAAATTAAAATTATTGTTATAATTATTTAACCTCTCATAAATGGAAATCTAGCACTAATAGGCTTTTCTACATACAACGCAAGAGAAGAAATAAAAAAGAACATCTGATTAAATAATGTGGTCAATTAAAGACAAAAAAATAATCCCAGATTAAGAAACTGTTTGGGGTAAAATGTGCAGCCACAGGGCACACCAGGCTGAACTTGAGCTCCTCTGCTCCAAATGACTGTGCAATGACATATGATATGTGATATATTTGCACATTACTTTTGTAAATCGCATTGGATAAAAACATCTAGCAAATCAATGGAAATGGAAATTAGTAAATAAGTGTTTAGAAAAAGCATGATAAATCCTTTCACACAGGATTCATCTTCTTCTTTCAGAATTTCAGTTTTCGCTATCAGGTCAGAAGTTTAAGTTGCCACAGATAAAAAGCAGCCAGTACAAATACTTTGCTATTAATCATCTCTTTTTATCCCAACAGATAATGAGTCCTCTTAATAAACATCTGCACACTTAGCTTATGGATGGAATGACTTAACATTCTTGGTCCTCTGGTTGACTTTTACCATTGGTTTAATTCTCACATGTAGTAAAGCAAGATTTGCATCACATTAACTGCTACATTTTATTTATTTGTATAAAGCTAAATATAATACTTAAGTTGTCATGTACAGTCTTTTGGCCTCTCTAATATAATCCTTCTGTTGAACCAAATGTTTCACTTAGGACAATAAAATTTGACTCAAAATTAATTGATTTGAGTCCTCCATGAAACTTACTTTAATCTGTATGGTCCTTTTTAAGTGTAAAATTCCAGAGGCAAAATGCAAAACAAGATAAACCTTGAGGTCTCTTCTTAACTTATTTAATATACCGTAGATCCCGGAATACAAGCCGACCCGGTATATTAGCCGATCCCCTTCTCTACCGACTAAATTACATGTATTTGCCGATGACCGGTATTTAAGCCGACCCCCTTCTCCAAGCAAAATTTTCTAAATTTCCTTAAAAGTGTTTCTTCGGGTATATTTATAATGTTTATCGGCGAGAATTTGAGACTGCCAGGATTTTTGATGGAAAACAGGAAGTGATTGCGGAGAAGTTTGGTAAATTGGAACCTTTGTGTTGAAACTATATATGCAAATACGGTACATCGGCGGGTGGATTTCCGGAGACTTGTTATAAATTTGATTAACTTAAATACGCAATACAGTGGACCCTTGACTTACGAACTTAATTCGTTCGCAAAGGCTAACCCATAATGCGTTCTGAACCTCCCACTGCAACACTTACTTAACCTTTTCATAATAAAAAACACCAATAATTTTTCTAATGTACTAACCAAAAAGTTATAAAAAGTGCCTAGCCTACTTCGATTAGGCTAGGAGCATGGCAGCGCGCAGCGGCTCAGGGCTCTCCTTTTCAGTGCACTTTTTTGTTGTTTTTGTACTTTTTTTTTTGTCCTTGTTTGTGCACGATCGGTTCGGCGAACATCCGCTACACCATTCAGAACCTTATAGACATCGGTGTCCAGAGCCAGACATCTGTTTTGAGTGTTTTTCCATCACACGCACAACATCCCAGACAACATAGCGAGACCAGCGGGCTCTCCGTGGTTTGTTGTCGGGTCTAGGAGACGACACAGACGGAGGAGGGAAAGAAAGCAGAAGCGGGGCCGCAGATACGGCGTTATGCTAAGGCTAAAAAACAACCATACAAGCCCTATACAGAACTTTTTTCTGCACTGAAGGAGCTGCTTTTAATCTCAATGTAGATGCGTATAGTGACATTAAAAGGCATTCTATTCTAGAAACAATTTCATACTGTACTCACCATTTAATTTGACATCTTTGGGCTGCAGGAAGGGAGGAGGAGGAGATATTTCCACACAATGTCCATCTTCGTTTCGAAATTACATCCACAAACACATGTATCTGGGCTCCGACTGACGCTACTAACGCTCTCGGTTGTTTGTTTACAATCGCGCAAGCGGATACACGTGACCGCATCCGTTTCGTAACGCAAGATGTGGCTCGTAAATCAAAATAAAAAATTTGATTTTAAACTTCCCGATAATTTATTATAAATTTTATTAATAAAATCATCAACTAAAACACTTTTTTGAATAAATTCTTTATTTAATTTAAAGTATCGGCATGCAAAGTTACTTCTTCATCTGAAAGATGGCTCTGTGGTTTCGTCATTATTTACTTCCGTATTCATCGGCAAAACCGGCATTGCGCTGGAAATCTTCAATCTGAAATGATACTCATTGTATAAACCGACCCCCAAACTCCAAGCCAAAAATCTAGGACGAAATTCTCGGCTTGTATTCCGGGATCTACGGTAGACAAAAATCTCTACTTAAAGGAAAAAAGAAACTTGTATAGAGTAAACCATATTGTTGAAGGGTTTCACTTTGCAAGACACTTTTAGAAAATACTAGCTGAAATACCCAGCATTGCCTGGGAGGAAAAAAAAGTGTTGTTTTTTTTTTAATTGTTTGAGAAAAATATAAAAAAAAACCCATAACTTTAAAAATAAAAATAAATTAACAAACAATGAAGACTCACTAATGTGCTTGTCTTGCGGTCTTGTATGTACAGTATGTTACTTATCATCCAGTTGATGCTCAGAACTGGTCGACTCTACTTAATTTCAAAAGCAACAGGGGTGCGGTGGTCCTCAAACATAAAGAATGCTGGCAGTCACCTCCAGTTCGCCCTCTGATGGTCATTCCGAGTGTCAACTGGATGATAACAGGGATACAAGACCACAAGATCACCCCTCACCCTACCCAGAACGGGGTGGGTTAGGGTTGATTTCACCCGACAGTATTTTTATTCGACCAATGAGAAACGTGTACCAAGTTTCACGAAAATCAAAGTGATGCTGGAACTTGCATACATACACACATACATTGACTTTTATATATATATAGGTTTAAGATGGTAAAAAAGAGGCTGCCCCACAACTCTTCTTCACTTGTTGACTGCCTATCCATATATTTTAACATGGCAGTGCTGTGTTGTTAAAACTCATCAAGCATTTTGACTTTCCCTCCAAACCAAGTCACCTGGAGGCAAGAGAAGAGCCAGGAACAGAGCAATTGACAAAAAAAACTGAGAATTTAGATGTATAGAAGCTAAAGAAATATAGAAATATTATAAAAAGAACCAACTCCTACTCAAGTACAGAACATAGTATTGCAAAAAGAACACAAAACTTCTTACATGGTTAAAGTTAAAACAGCAGTCACAGTGAGGCATTATAAATGATGTATTGCCATATGTATAAAGGTGTCCCAGTAGTGTTTCTAACACTTTTGTTGACGAATTTGTTGGCTAGACGTAATTAATGAATATATGAATGTTTCTTTCAAATATTGGTGATTGTCAAAGTTCAAAATTTTTTTTTTAAATTTGCTGTTCTACTAGAATGTTTTAAAAACTAACCAAGGCAAAAAGAACTCATTCGATAAAAAACACATTTAATTTTGGAAATCTACAGTGATCAAAATACAGTTATCAAAATACAGTTATCAAAATAACTGTTACAGTAAATTGGGGAGCATTTCCAGCCGCGACGTTGAACCGATCCCCCCTACTGAGAGTCTCCATATTATCCTGCTTTTTCATGTACTCATCTGACGTGAGTGACCGCCCTGTTTTTGGTACTTGAATGACTTTGTTTCTATTTACAGCTTCAATATTCAAAAAATTACGTTCTTGAAATGACCAACTTATCCTGCAATGGCAGAGAAGGTCATCCCAACAGCCTTCATAATAAATCATAAAATGTATTATTATTGTTTATTATAATATTACCAGTAATGGCGTACTGCACGATAATGTGCAGTGAATACACTTGACTTGAGCATTCCTAGTTTTCATTCTTTTTCTCTGTCTCTGTTTAGCATTTGTTTGCTCAGAGGTTAATGTGCTTTTTGTTTCCTAAGCAGCTCTTCTTTTCTCCACCCTAGCGGCCCGCTGCTTCTCTCCTTTTGTTGGCATCTTTTTGCATTAAAACTGATTAAGTTAGGTTTTGTGTTGCAATTACTTAGTAAGTTTTCTTTAATTTTTCACTTAAGCTGGCACTTAAGTCTTCAATCTGCCTCAAGAATGATTAGCAAAGGTGGTAGGGAATGAGAACGGCACCCATATGCATGCGTCGCACAGCCATCATGCTGCGCGCTGCCGAGAGTTGATTCTACAATAAAATAAAATAAAAATAAAAGGAGTAATAAAAATCATGACCCCAAAAGCGGATAGTAGACGTCACGTAGTATATGTGCACCAAATTTCAGGTCAATAGTTCAAACGGTTTGCGAGCTACAGGTGATTTAAAATCCTGGAGAGACAAACGAACAGCCACAGTAGCGTATTATATAAGAAGATTATTATTTATTTTTATTATTCGTCTGAACAACCTAACATCACATCGTTTCAGTTACCCTAGAGTGGCTCACCATCATGCAAAATGCCTATCAATGTTGATAAATTTGTTGATGTTGCATGACATCTCCAAATTAGAACCAGCTGTTAACCTTCTACTATATTATTTCTAATATCATTAATTTTGTGATTAAAAAATATAGCAAAAGCCTCACAAGTTTCACTGGACATTTTTTGGAGGCATTCCATTGAGTGACCTGGTTTTAACAAACGATCAATTGTAGAGACTAAAACTCTCAGAATACTAGCATTGTTATTTATAATTTTAGGGGAATAGCACCACCTCTCAAGACAAACTATATTGTTGTATTCTGTTATTTTAGCCTTCAATATCTCATAGTGGATAATCAATTTAGTTTTTCTCCATTTACGGCTAGCTCTCCGGCATGTTTTCTTTAGATCAGACACTCTTTGGGTCTTCCATGGCGTAACAATGCTGGAGGATTTTTTAACTGTATTTTATTTTCAGGAGTGACTATGTCAGTGGCAGATCTCAATTTAGTATTCAAATTTTCCACCTTACTATTTACATTATTCTCACTATTGTAGTAAGCACTACAAATGAACTGGTTGCTTGAATTGTTTGTAAACTTTGAAGCTGCAGATAAATCAAAGAAGCATTTTTTAACAATATGCTTCTCATCAGTATTTCTATATTAAATAGTAAGAGAAAATTGTCTGATAAACTGATATCCACAATCTGCCTCAAATCAACTTTTAATCCTTTACTAATCACTGAATCCAACGTGTGTCCTACTTTGTGTTTAGGCCGACTAATGTGCTGACTAAAAGATCAAAATAGTGCAGGATGTTCATGAATTCTTTTGCTTTCAGGTCACACTGGTTATCGATATGAAAATTAAAGTCGCCAAATATTAGAAACCTATCATAGTTGATAATTATAATCTATACTAATAAAAGGCAAAGCCCTCACTCACTCACTGACTGACTGACTGACTGACTGACTGACTCATCACTAATTCTCCAACTTCCCGTGTAGGTAGAAGGCTGAAATTTGGCAGGCTTATTCCTTACAGCTTCCTTACAAAAGTTGGGCAGGTTTCATTTCGAAATTCTACGCGTAATGGTCATAACTGGAAGGTATTTTTCTCCATTTACTGTAATGGAGTTGAGCTTGACCGCCGTGGGGGCGGAGTTTCGTGTGACATCATTACGCCGCCCACATAATCACGTGAACTGACTGTCAACGCACTATGTAGAAAACCAGGAAGAGCTCCAAAATACGCTGAACAAAACATGCATTATATAATTGAGAAGGCAGCGAAACATTAAGAAGCGAGCAAGTGACATACTACCATATTCATCAGTACAGCTACTTCGGAAACAAAGCGAGGTATAAACCTAAACTTTAAATTAACTTAATAGACAGGCTGCCGCTGGTGCTTTTCGTGCCCACGGGTAATGCGGGATACAAGTTTAATGAGAGGACGCAGGATATAAACGAGAGTTTTGATCACTTTGTAACTAAGTTAAAATTGCAGGTGAAGGGGTGTGCTTATGCAAATTCCGAGAGACTGTGTTTGTGGGGGATTGACAGTTAAGGCGGGTGGGGGAGTCACGTCATCATCTCCCCTCCCATGTACCTCATTTCGCTCTGAGCTGAGCTCCGTGGCTAACGCCGTCTTCCGAAGCAACTTCGTCACACTGCCACCAAATACAGAGAAATCCACAAGTTAATACACACTCTGTCTCTAGACTTTCTCCACACTGAATCCTCCAGGCACTACTTACAAAAGGTTACATTGACAATCGTGTTACGTTATTTTTAAAATGTTTAATTTTCTTAGCACAAGCACAGCTGAGAAGCTTCGATGCATGTGCTCCATAACGCGTTAAAAAATAATGCATTTAATCACACTTTGCATTACAATCAAAGGGGAACTTTTGTCAATGCATGATTTCCTGGTACACCGATAACATTGATCAGCGCATCCCAATTCATTTTAGCCTCGCACCACCTTGGTTTGAGAAGAAGTATGAAAAAATATGAGGTTAACACACAAAAACAGATCACCAATTCAAGCTTTATGAATAATCGATTCGCCATCAATAATTGTTTTGGTAAAGCCATACTCAGTGTAATCCTCCTTCCATTTTATAATTTTTCCGCCACTAGCCATGATTAAATGAACGGTAAAAAAGTAAGAGCGAAGCGAGGGTGACTTATTTAGGCAGGCATATATATGACAGCAACACTCATGACAATCATGTTACGTTATTATTAAAATGTTTCCTTTTCTTTTTCATTACTTCTTTAACCCATTACTTCTCCGCTGCGAGGCGCGGGTATTTTGTATATGAATGACCTCCAAAGAGCGCGGAGACTTTTGATCATGTGAACGTGTCTGCAAAAACTGGCGTCTCCTGCCCAGCAAAAGTCGAGCAGCCGGCGCGCGCGCATAGCTGTGCCGGCCTTTCACACGCTGACTGCGCTTCTGCGGCAAAATAATATTAAGGCGCTTCGCACTTTATTTTGCACGTATACGATTATGAGGTCGTCAGCTCTTATGAAGACACGCACAGGAGTGAAGGACTGACAGTGCCATCACAGCCGATTAATAGCTGGGACGTCTCACCAGTCCGCACAAGACCCACCGCGACTGTCCCCAAAAGGCGCTCATATCGTCAGCGAACACATCTCTCTATACTATATAAAAGAAAAACGCAACTTTCCTTTCTTTACACCTTTTTTCCTTTTATCCCAAACCAAAGCCTTTCTCTCTTAACACTGCAGAGGACACAAAACTAATTTTCTTTAATTGCTGGTAAGGCACATTATTAGAGGCAGAAATTTGGACTTTCACATAGAAAATGTAATTTCTATACCACAGCCGTCGTGTAGCGCCTTTCAAAAGGGATCTACTACCGAGAGATGATCCATATACATTTTAGCTGCTGTTAGTACTACTTACCTCTTCTGTTATACCGTCTTTAAAATGTAGTTTACCCGCAACCACTCCAGTAGTGCTCAATGTACCTTTACTTCTTAAAACGTTAATGTTTTACTGTTTAATAACTTATAGACTACATTTTATTATTTTTCCCTTGCACTCAGTGATCAAAGCTATACACACACATATAGACACATACATATATATATATATACACATATATTTATATATACCTGTGTGTATGTTTGTATGTATGTGTATACACACACACACACACACACACATACATACATACACACACACAAATTATATATTTGTGTGTGTCTGTGTATGTATGTATGTATATGTGTGTGTATATATGATGTAGATAGGTATGCATATATATATATATATGTATATGTAGATATGTATATAGATATGTATTTTGCTATATATATATATATATATACACAACAATTACATTAACAATCAAGTTACGTTATTTTTAAAATTTTTCCTTTTCTTTTTCATAACTTCTTTAACACAGTACTTCTCCGCTGCGAAGCGCGGGTATTTTGCTATATATATATATATATATATATATATAGATATAGATATAGATATATATATATATATACATAGATATAGATATGGGAACAACACTCATATCAATGACAAAACAATTACATTAACAATCATGTTACGTTATTTTTTTAATTTTTCCTTTTCTTTTTCATACCTTCTTTAACACACTACTTCTCCGCTGCGAAGCGCGGGTATTCTGCTAGTTGACAATAAATATGAGAATTTCTCAAAGAAAGACGCATTGTATTTAGGAAGTCTATACACAGACAATAATAGAAACTGAGAAACTCCATGAATAACAACGGCAAGATACTCAAGACTTGAATGTACCAAAGCCGACATCTTTACACTTTAACCGGCTTGAGTGAATATTTGCTAAACCACCGCCTTTCTTACCTTGGCGATCCGCATGAGTAAAGCTGTAATTCATGCAGATTCAATTGACACAGCTGCACCATCAGAGCTAAGCCATGTTTCACTTAATGCAATACAATCAATTTTTTCTATCACTAATAAGATCATTAATGGAAAACATCTTGTTGGTTAATGCTACTACCTCCAGCGGGTTGAAATTGCGTTCCATAACTCAGCCTGTCTTTGATTCAATAGGTCTCTCTTGAAGTGACCTCACCACCCTAGAAAACTACAGTGTTGAAAATCCACTGTCCATTGCTGGGCTGTTCTTTCACTCTCGGCCCTTCCGCTCACTTTTCTGCCCGTGGCGAGAACCCCTGTATCCTGTCTGTCACTCTCCTTTCACCCTTTTTCCCTGGACCTTTACCAAAGTTTACTGAGATGTTCCATTTGTACATATAATGGACTGATCCTTCAGAAAGCACATTGCTCAGTAACAGTCCAGCTACATGGCCCTCAGAATCCCCAGCCCAATTATTACAATATATGTATATGTATGTATTGACCAAGTAAAAACATGAAACCAATACAGGAAATATATATTAATGTAGATAATTAATAAAATTAGTCAGTCAGTCAGTCAGTCATTTACCAACCCGCTATATCCTAACACAGGGTCACGGGGGTCTGCCAGAGCCAATCCCAGCCAACACAGGGCGCAAGGCAGAAACAAACCCCAGGCAGGGCGCCAGCCCACCGCTGGACACACACACACACCAAGCACACACCAAGCACACACACGGGACAATTTAGGATCGCCAATACACCTAACCTGCATGTCTTTGGACTGTGGGAGGAAACCCACGCAGACACAGGGAGAACATGCAAACTCCACCCAGGGAGGAACCCGGGAAGCAAACCCAGGTCTCCTTTCTGCGAGGCAGCAGCGCTACCACTGCAGCGCCCATTAATAAAATTATAAATACAGAATTGGCAATTGTAAGGTAAAATGAGGAAAACAATAACACAAAATGAGTATGAGAGTGAGGATCAATTTGCTAAGAAAAATATTTCCATCACCAAAAAAGAAGCCACACCACACCAGGACCTTGACCAGAATAAAATATACTTTATGGTGTAGCGTTAACAAAACATAGGTAGTATTCTGGTGACATAACATAATCTGTAGTAATTCTTCTTATCATTTGTTGTTCCAGGCAATATTTATGTATTGTTGAGTCATACACACATTCTTCACTGGTGTGGATGGAAAGTAGAGCAGCCATTAATCTGCAACTTATGTGACTAAGGACTCTCAAGTAACCAAAACTACTTTTTGAAAATATTTTTCAACTCAGCTGTTTAGGAAATTTTTAATGCTTTCTTTGGCAAATTATTTACAACAACTCAACAAAGCAGCTTAAAAATGATGGCTCACAGTGTTTTACAGTTCTGAATGATTTAGCTTTACTTTGAGCAGACAACCCAAGCAGCCTGTTTCCTTGTTTCTGGATGCCCTTGAACCTTTCTCCATGCCCAGATATTAGGTGAAGTCCTGTTTCTTTTGGTGCTAAGAGGTGTAATGCTTTCTGCTTTGTTGTCTCTTCTTTATATCAATCCTTGGTCATTTAAGTGGAAATATATTACTCCAAATCAATTGTGTAGATCTGACAAGGCTGTCCAAAATTCCTGGAACTTCTGATTAACTTCTTGGGTGTCTCCTTCTTTAGTGACTTCTGGTCCTCTCTGGCCCTCTCTTGAAAACAACAACAGCAACTTTTATTTTGATAGCATGTTTTCATAGAAATGATGTAGCTCAAACTGCTTTACAAGATTAAGAAAGAAAAGTGAAAAAATATAACAATTAGGCAATACTAATACTAACAAAGAATAATGTAAGGTCCAATGGCCAGGAAGGATGGAAAAAAAAAAAACTCCAGAGGCCTGGAGAAAAAAATATAATCTGCAGGGGTTCCAAGGCCATGAGACCACCCAGCTCCCACTAGGCATTCTACCTAACATAAATGACCTCAATCAGTCCTCATGGTTTTCAGGCTTCACATGGAAGAATTAGACGATGATGGTCATGTGGACATCTGGTGTTCCATTCGTCAATGTACTTACTGCACAGTGCTTTGATCAGGTGGTGGTGCCACAGATCACCACCAAAGAAAACCAGAAGGAGAGCAGCAGAGAAAGTAAGGTTTAGTGCAGATTTTGGAGCCATGAAAAAAAAGATAATTAAATGCATATACAGAATATTAGGGTTACACTAAAATGAAGCTATGAGGAAGCCATATTAAACGGTAAACGGTACCAGATTTTAGGAGCATAACAGCAGAATGCTGCCTCACCATTTCTTTTAAGTTTAGCTCTTGGAAATATAAGCAGACACTCATTATAAAATCTAAGGTTACGGTTTGGAGTGTAAGGTGAGAGGCATGGAGCTAGATTATTTAAGACTTTGTAAACCATAAGCAGTATTTTAAAGTCAATTCTAAATGGCACTGGTAACCAATGTAGTGACATCAAAACTGGACAGATGTGCTCAGATTTTCTTTTCCTAGTTAAGATTCTAGCAGCTGCATTCTGCACTTGTTGCAATTGATTGATGTCTTTTTTGGGTAGTCCTGAGAGGAGAGCATTACAGTAACCTAGTTGACTGAAAACAAAAGTATGAATTAATTTCTCAGCATCTTGCAATGTTATAAGAGGTCTAACTTATGCTATATTTCTTAAGTGGAAAGAGAGACGAACATGCTTTGAGGCATCTGGAGTTCTTTTTCCTCTCCCACATAGTTTTCCCTGTGTTACTCATGGGAGGAAGTACAGACTTCTGATAGGTAACGTCCAAATAAATGGCAAGGTTATTGCTCATGATTAGCTGCAGATTAGTTCATCCAAATAAATAGAAACACTTTGTTCTACTTTTTGCAGTGCTACACATTCAAGATTCTTTATTTGTCACATGCATAGTTATATAGGACAACACACAGTGAAATGCATCCTGATTCACTTATCAAAACTGTGCAAAGTTAGAAGAATATCAGTGAGGTTAACAAAAAAACCCTAGATAGAAAGATAACAGCATAATAAAACATAATAAATAAGTAAAATTAAGTGAAATAAAGTAGAATTAAATGTTAAGGCGCAGTAGTGCAGTGATTATTGTGCAAAACCAGTTAGGCAGGTACATAGTTAAATGACAGACCAGTTCCAGAACAAGGTAAGGGTAGACGGCATAGTACAACTTACAGTCCAGTCTAAATATGTGGAGGGTCATGGATGAGATGGCATGCTCTGATTTAATAGTCTTATGGCTTGAGGATAGAAACTCCTTCTGAGTCTCTCTGTCCTGGCCAGGATGCTACAAAACCTCTTTCCTGATTTTAACAGATGAAACTGGCTATTGCCGGGATGAGAGGAGTCTTTGATAATCCTGAGAGCTCTGGTCCTGCATCTTCTGGTGTAAGTGTCCTGCATAGATGGTAGAACTGACCTGCAGCAGCGTTCCGCTGCATGAATCACTCTCTGTAGGGTCCTGAACACAGCAGTTTCCAAACCAGGATGTAATGTTCTGTGCCAGGATACTTTTCACAGCGCCAGATTAGAAAGTCTTTAGATTCCCTGAAGAGACCCCAAACTTCCTAAGCTGTCTGAGATGGTAGAGTCTCCGTTTTGCCCTTTTGGTCTGAACTTGGATGTGTTCAGACCATGTCAGGTCCTCAGAGATGTGAACCCCCAGGTATTCTAAACAAGAGTGAAACTTTCCAGGTTGCAGATGTCACGTAATAGACCTTAGTCTGAAAGTCTTGCCAAGTTGAACAGAAGTGTAGTGTATTCTCGAAAAGCTAATTGATAGCATTTTGCATCGTTAGACAGTGCAACCTTTAATTCCTATGGGAAAATAACCTTGAGCTTAGTGATAATGATGGCTGAAAAATTTTGTATATGTTTTGAGAAAACTGTAAAATGTCATGGAGGTGTTTTTCGAGTGTGCAAAAAGGGAGGGGGAGAGTGGCTGCCTTTTCTTAGACATTTTTTTCAGTAGGAATTCTCTCATTTCAGTTGCTGTTTTTCTGACACTTTTGTATCCTTGGACACAAACAAGGATATTTTTCTCTATCTTTGCTACTTAGTAAAAACTGAAATGGATGCTTTTATGGGGCTCTGTCTCTTAGTTGCTGGACACCTGAAAAAGTTGTCATCTGGGACTAAATCATTTGACACATCCAATAATTCTTTATAACCCTTATATTTGCTGCTATCGGTTTTGATGCAAATAAATATCGTTTTTAAGCGAAAGCTTAAATCAAGGTTCTTTGTCTAACTGCTGCTAGTGTAGTTGAGAAGTTAAGTTGTAGACTTCTGGTGTAGATGAGGTTCCTCAAGGACAGAAGAGGACACTCTTGTGAAGTCCACTATTGATGGTAAACTGGGCTGAAGTAAAGGTATGGAGGTAAAGTAAAGGCAGTCCCAATTAACAAGTAGCCTGCCATTCAAGGTCCCTAGAGCTGAATACATGGGGTGCAATACAAACAGTAAGACAGGTAAGAGGATACAAGTAACAGTTATTTAGATGGTTTTGACATTTCTCCACATACCCAATTAAGAAAACAACCTAAAAGGTTAGTTGGTACCTTTCATGTTAGGTGCATTTCAAAGGTGATCTGATAACATGGTAAATCAGGGAGGAATGACGGGGTGCCTTAAAGAAAACCCACCTGTGGGGAGAATATGCAAATTACTCATGAACAATGAAGGCACAGTATTGAAACTGCCCACTGGGACCATGAAGCAATGCTCTTAACCACTATACTGTCTTGGTATCTTTTTTAAATAATACATACCACAAAACATGACAGAACAAAACTCATTGGCATGTATAAGGGACTGTTAGGCTGGGTTGTATTCGCAATGCTTAGTAGTATTAGTTGTAGTGTTTTTCGTGGATTAGTAGTTTTCTTATTTGGAACCACTGTTGTCTATGCTGCAGGATCAGTTTTATACCATTACACATTTTCCCCAACATTAGTTTTGTTATTCCCAGGCACTTCCCTGTGTTCAGAAAGTGCTCTTGTACTCAAGCATATACAGGCATCCTTTAAGCTGCCAACTGGTGCTGATTTTTAAAAAGCACCCGGTGGGAGCTTTTAAAGATTTACAAGCAGCCTTCTTAGGCTTGAAACTATCACACATGATGTGTTACTCTAATGGTTTTCCAAGTCGCTCTCATTAAAAGATTCAGAGACCAAGAGTGGGGAGAAAATTTTGAAGTACAAGACCCATGTCTCCAAGCAGTGTTGGCATGTCGGCTGATAATAGCTGTCAAATGCCAGAAACTTTTAGCAGTAATATCCATGCAATATTTTAATGAAAGGCCAGCCCTGAAGGAAAAGCATGCATTTTCTCTGTCCTTTTGCCAGCTGAGAGAAGCAGAGATTCAATTTGATTGTTAGCTATTCGATCATTCTGTACTGTATTTATGATTAATAACCATCAACTTTTCCCTTGGGCAACTCTGTAGTGATTTGGCATTCTAGCCTATTACAATAAACATGGAGGGATGATGAACTAACAATTTTCTGAATGGCTGAATGGCTAGCTTCACTGTTTTATGATTTGGACATACATGACTTTCCAATCCTCATTAGCCTGCAGGGAGATTTCCTTTTTCTGGAATAATTACTGAACCTTTACATTTTATAAATTTGTCAGAATGTAGGTGAACAGTCTTCTTAAAGATTTTTTTTCATGGTTTCATCTTGGATAGTTGTCTCTTGATGCCAGATATTTAATTTTCTAAGTGCAATCTTCTGTGCATTTTTACAATGAAACATTTTCTTAATGGTCAGGTTGTCTTTTTAATTAAACACAAAATCTGTCTACAACTAAGGTTAACATGAGTCAGGTTCTTCAATTAGAATCATTATCCATATGTTCATTCTTTTTCTGAACTTGCGTAGTCCATTATATTTCGATGGAGGGCAGGAGCTACACAGCACTGATGGTAGGCAAGAAGCAACCCTTGGACAGGACAGCAGTAAAGTATTATTGTTATTATTAATAATCAAGCTTTTTCATCTTCTTGCTGGTTTTTGATGAATCTACACATCAATAGGAAAGCAAAAAGATTCACCTGAGCACTTTTCTGAGGATTTGTGCAGTGCCCACAAGTGCAATCTTCTGGACTTCAATAGCTGATGGATAACCTGGGAGCATTCAAAGATACTGTATTTGTTGAAATCTTTCTTGAGTTCCTAATGCTCCCACTATTACTGGCACCACTCTTGTCTTAGCATTTCACATTGTGATGATCTCAATTTCCAGGTCCTTGTACTTGCTGTGCTTCTCTGTCTCTTTCAGCAAGACATTTGTGTCCCCTGAAACAGCTATATTGATCAGCAGGCATGTTTCTTGTTGTGCATCACTATATCAGGATGGTTGGCTAGTATTGTCCAGTCAATGACTATGGGTATGTCCCAACATGATGGTGGTGTTGTCATTGAAATTGACTGCTCTGTCCAGGATTTGCTCATAGCACTTGTCAGGCACTTGTACCCTTAGATGCTTGCAAATGGCCCAATCAGTGCAACTGGCCACACTGTTGTATTTTAAGATATATTCAGATGGTGCAAATACTCAAAGCCTAATCTACTTCAATAACTCTATTATAGGGTAATAGAGTAGGTTTCCACCTTTGAACAACTGGGAGCAAGGCACTAGTCAATCCTTCATAGGAAAAAGGCCTTTTGCAGATTATTATTAGTACCACTATTGTCCATCCACCTACCCCTTAATTGTTGAACCAACTCACTTAAGTTCTGAATCATACATTTTTATAACTGGTTACGTTCTTGACAGCTCTCAATAAACTCTACAATATACCGTATATACTCAAGGATAAGTTCTCTCGTGGATAAGTTGGGGCTTGATTTCACCATATAATTTCTGGTATTTTATAATGTCAGTCATATAAGTCGAATCCAAGAGATTATGATATACTAATGCCCATCTGAGAGAGTAACCACGGAGCACACTGCTTTATTTTCTATGTATTGTGCCTATGTGACCACACGGTAATACCCAAACTACTCCGAAGCAACGTTTGCACTGTTTTGTGTTTTTTTGTATCTCACACCCTCATGCACCTTTATCATAAAAGCATCCCTTATCTACGATGGAGCATCCGATCAGAAGAAAATATGAACCTGGTTTTAAATTAAAAGTCATTGAAGTGGCAAAAGAAATTGGTAACTATGCTGCTGCAACAAAATACAATGTGTCTGAGAAACTGTTGTGAGATTGGAGGAGGCAAAAAAATTGTAGGTGATTGTAGGTGATCATGGTATGTGATGGACCGATGCCTTATTTAATGCCTGATCTCTTACGGCATTAAATTGAATTGTGTGGGTCATAAATTGAATGGATGAATGGTAATCTTTGGAGGAGTGTGACAAGTTTAGTCCTGAAATGAGTAGCAGAACTAGATGAAAAATAAATGGCCTAGTGAAACAACCAAGTGCAAGTAATTGATCGTTGACAGGTTTGGGAAATACCTACCATTATTGCAAAGTAAACTGTCTGCCTATTTTACTACGACATCCTGACATTTTACTAGCACATTTAAATTAGAAAATAAGATTATATGTAACATATAACTTTATATTTTGTTTTCTGATAATTTATACATAAGAAGTGGTATTTAATTAGGAATTTTAAGATGTTTTGACTAATTTGGGATTTTACATAATACTTAATGTCACAGGATTGTTTCTAAAATATACCATTTATATGTATTCTAATTGATGTAAATGAAATGCTTCGTAGTTATATGTTAATGAACCTGTTTGATAAAGGAAGCTATTTTGTTAGATTTCTTCAGTTTGCCATGTTGCATTAACGAGAGCACACGGGACTCCTCCATTTGGCTTAAATAAAGGACATTCATACTGGAGTTCATTTGTAATGATGGATCAAGACACTTCTTTATTTGTTGAATATTTTCTGCAACAGGTTCCATTTTGGATCACTTGCTACTTTGTGCATGATGATATGTTCCAACTCCAGGAATCAATGCATTTAAAAAATACAGATACAGTATGTGAATAAAGTGGAGGCAGGCAGAGCGACTGACAGTAAACCAAGTGTAGTTATTTAACCCTACAAATTCTACAGAAGTGTGGTCAGTCCTTCTGTTAATTAACTGTTGAGCTAATAACACTTATAGAGTAACAGTCTTCAGACCACAGGACTCAATTCATATCTGTGTGCTTTTCTTTTTTTTTAGTTCTTAATTGTTTGATTTGTAAATGAGATGCAAATAACACCTTTACCAAATGCTAGTTGATTTCAGCTCTATGTGGTTAAACTGAGCAACTTGTTTGGCTTTTCTTTGCTAAAATGTACAAATCCCCCTTTGTCCGATGGAGATCAGATTATCCACGTTTGCTTTTCCACTTTTATCAGCAGCAACACACTCCACCACTTCTAAAAGAAGCCACAAGATGGCAAAGCTGAACTGTGCAGAGGCAGTGGTGGTTCCCAGACAGCCAACCATCCATTTGTATTTTTCTGCACTGAAGTGAGTAATAAAGTGATTGTAAGTCATTGAAGATTTTAATAAGGTGGGACAACACCACCTGCTTAATATTTGCAGTGGTACATTTTGCCTAGATTTATTTTTTCCCATAACCTGTACCCATCCTTCTGCTCTGAGTCCATTTTTCCTCCCCTCCTTTGTTTCTACTGAGGGAATACTGCCTGCTTGTAAATGGACCCAGGTGCCTATGGATCATGGCCTGAGGTAGTTATATTTGGATAGAGCTTTATGATTATTTATTAGACTCAGGATGCATGTAGATGTGAGCATTTATAAATCTGATATGTCAAATTATTGTTAAAGAGGATTTAGATATCCCTGACTGAGAGTTGCATTAGAGGGGAAAAGGTAGAAATGTCATAATTTCACACCCTATAGAGTGAGTTCCAGCTCCACATCCAGTACCAGAATGCCAGAGTCACTGTACTGATATTTGACTCGGGACTGCCCTTTTGTGTGGCTCCCTTTAAACACGATGCCTACTAAAAGCCAATTTGAGAAGAACATCATTTTTCCAGCTTCGATTATTTCACTACTTGTCACCAGTGCTCAGTGTCACTTTAAAAGATGACTACACAATTTGGTATTTAAATTTCTAGCAATTAAAGACTTGTTATTATCAAAATGAGTAATGTTTAAAAATAAATTGTTTTTAAAAAAATTGTATATGTTTTTTGTAAAGGAATTGTGACACAGTGGTTTGTGCAATAGCCGCTGGGTTGGCCAGGACTTGAATCTAGCTGTCTGTGTAAAGCAAAGGTGATCAGCATCGATCCTGGAGGGTCTCAGTGGCTAAAGGTTTTTGTTCCAACCCAGTTGCTTAATTAGAAAACAATCCCTGCCAGTAACTGATCTTATTTAATATCATGACTTGTTAGTGTTTAAACTCTGCAACGTCAGGTCATTCTTAAATTGTACTGTAGATTTTTTCCTTTCAGACGATATCATCATATTCATATATGCCAGGGTGTGCTTACCTTTGAATCCTGTCTTCCTGTTAAGGTCAAAACTTCCTTTGTAATCTGTAAAACATGGCCAACCATACCTCTCTAAACCAGATGCTTAAGTACTCTGGTACTCTGGCATGATTTTACTGCTTTAGGATTCAACTGGTATAATTCACTTTTTAAACAACTGAAGGTGCTTAACTGTGTGCAGTTTGAAACATAATACAAGAGGAGACATGAGCAGCCATTACAACCCTTGAGAATAATGAGACAACTAGTTTGCGATCAGTTGCAGTAATTTTATTGTAGCTTTAAATCATCAAATCATCTTAATCAATTTATCAGTGATGGTTGCCTACTGACTAAATTAACAGCACTGGGGATGAATGGATGGATTAACGGATGGATGGGGCATCAGTCCTAGGGGACACCCATACGCACATCCACGCTCACTCATACCAAGTGAACAATTAATTGAACTCATATATCTTTAGAATGTGTAAGGAAACTGGAAGAATATTCTCCAAATGTGAATGCAATAGAAGGGTCAGCAGTCATTGTAGTGCTTGGTACAAAAGAACAGGAAAAAAAATGAAAGAGTCTGATGGTTCTGGTCTTTTCCTTTCTTATAAGTTTACTTTCTCACTTTAGTTTAGACATCTTTTTTGTGGCTTTTGGCATAATTTTAAATTTTGACTTTGGTATAAGTTAGTGAAAATGTGACTTAGCCTTTGCCAGTAAAGAAATTATTGATGACCATTTTTTGGTTGTTTTGGGAGGTTTTATTCCACAGTTCTTCAGAAAGAAGCAATAAAACACTGTTAACACTGCAATGTTGGAATGGAAGTAACGAAATATATCCTACTCAGGCCTAGTTGTGTTTAAGAAATGAGGGGAGTATAGGTACTGTATGTAATCTGAGCAGTTAAGTATTCAGTTGCCTTTGAAAACACAATGTAACACTAGAATAAATACAAATACAGTACAAACGTATAAAATAAAAAATAATGAAAATGTGTTGTGCTTCTCAAACAAGTCACAATTTTGAGTGGCATCCTTAACAATGCAAAACTGAAGTGATTCACCCTCATACAAACATTATTACTCTTTTCAAGTAGTTCTGTGGTAAACTCTTCCAATCTGCAGGATTTTGGCTCCAAGTTTCTATTTTCCCTGTTCCACACAGTTTCAGTTACATTTTATGGGCTCTGAATTAGCCAGTCTAATATTCTTAGTGTGCAGACCTCCTCTGCAAGTAGGTCTTAATTGTGTTTTTATTATTTTTAGGATCATGACGTTTATGCCAATAAGCCCTTTCCCCAATGGTATAGCATAATAATTTAAATCCTCTTCGTATCCCACGGCAATCATTTCCATTCATGTTTCTGGTATCTTCTGAATCTAGTGCTCATTGATCTTTCCCTGTTTTTTAATTGCCTGAATTTTCCACTTGCCTTCTTCTGTTTTTTGAACTTACCTTTTGTATTATGAGCATAAATAAAATAACCTTAACTTGTACCTGTTTGACATATCTTCAGCCATGCTTTAAAGTTATGTACTGCTCAAGAGTCTAGTGGCTTGATTTATTCAACCTCTACAAGTGCATCAAGTTCACCTCATACCTGACAGCACCACTAGCATACCTGGGGCCTTGTCTATAAAACTTTTCTTAGATTAGATTTGATTATACTTTATTTGTCCCCAAAGTAAATACAAATTTTATAGAAGTTCCCAAAAATAAATAAATAACAACAACAACCCTGCAAACATACGTAAAAACTTCTGACTTGGATAACAGAGAGTTGCTGCTATCAATAACAGGCGTATAAGTGGCAGTAATATGAGGTCAGACCCTCTTGGATTATGCCACAGGTTTAAATTTAAAGTCATTCATATTTGGATAAAGCAGCTCCAGCTTGTCCACAAATGGAACATGTCACACTGACACTTGATTCTTTATTTATTTATTGATTGATTATTTATTGCAGAAAATGTTAAAACTGAATAATTTCATTCCTAAATCAGTTTTCCAATCACGGATTTCAGCTTATTATAAAGATGTGTGTCGCTGTTACTTAGGCTAGCTGCTCCAATTCATTGCTGCTCTATTCATTGTTGCTCCAATGTTCTTATTGTTTATATATTTTTATGACATTTTTTTTTTCTTTCTTTTGTAATTTTGTTTATATTGTATATGTGTATCTTTCTTAATATGTTTTATTTTATTTTTTTTATTTATTTATTTTTTCTCTTAACCCCCCTCCCCCCCCATTTCCCTCTTAAGGCTTTGCCCTTTCCAGGCCACAGTTGTAAATAAGAAACATGTTCTTAATCTGTTTTGCCTGGTTAAATAAAGGTAAATAAAATAAAATAAATTTGAATTTATCAGCATTCAGGATGATTAATCAAAAAGATATTGGTACAGAGCAAGGTTATTATAGTTTTGCCTTTTTATATTAGTTTTTATTTCTATATTTTTTCTGATCTTACTATGAAATTTAGTGTAGTTTTAGTTTTCCTACATTGTGTATTTTTAGTTTTAATTTAGTTTTTATTTCACAAAGACATTTCTATTTTATTTTTATATCTATTAGTTTCAGTTTTAGTAATTAAGGTGTGGTTAAAGAGCTACTATGGAGTTTAGTTTTGTAGGATTTGGATATAATGTGAGTTTAATGTTACTGGAAGCTTGCTACATTACATGGTTTACTATCTAGTTTTGTTTTTGTCTGATAAAAACAAGCATAGTCAAAACCAGATACCGAATATGAACAATTTTATACAATTTTATAATTTTTTAAATATTTTCAATGTCATTTGTGCTGAACAAATGTGTGTGGAATGTTGGCACTTTTTATCTTTTCCTTTTATTGCCCAGAATGGACCAATGTGTAATGAAATTTAGGTGTATTTTAAGGTTTGAGGGTTTTTTACTCAAAAATGTCCACTGCACACAACATATCCTGCTCCAAGACAATGTGCTTATAATGAATGACTTCAATTTAACATTGAAATATCTCCCATATTGGACTTTGTTATTTTCTAACAGACATATTGATCTCTGATTCCATCTCAGGCACATACAATTTGTAGACAGAATTTTGCCATCTGCAGGCCTGAAAAAATATCAAAAAAATCAGAAAATAGATTCTACTGTGTTCTGACAGGTGTGATCATGAAAATCATGTGGGCTTAGGAAGAATAGGCTCTTAGGATTGAATTAGTGTGCAGACCCCACCTAGCTGTATTAAGGTTTTCAAAGTTAGGGGAGGCAGTGTGACTTGAATAGCCCATGCATAAGAACAGTAAACCCTTAATGAGCAGAGCAAGAGTAAGTAAAAGGTGTATGGACAGGCACAAAACGACAGAGACAGCATCTGAGATTAGGAATAATATATACATTATCTAAACCTGTTTATCCAGAGTAGAATTGCAGGAAACCTGGAGCCTACCCTAGCAGTCTAGGATGTTAAGAACAAAAAGAATATGATATTTCCACTATATTTTGAGAGAGACAGAAAAATTGAAAAAAGAGGGACAAATATTTTAAGACAATTCTGCTACTGGATTATTTTCGCAATAATAGGTATTTTGAGCTTTGAATATAAACTAAAAAAAGATAAATTAATAAATATAGAATACAAAAACACATTAGTATGTTTTGTTTTTCAACATTTGGCAGACTCTCTTCTCCTACCTACCTGTAGTTCAGCAGAGACGTTACCAACTCAGGAATTTTACAAGGTTTGTATCGCTTCGTTGTTAAACAAATTTTTTAAAGCAAAAGTGATTGGACAGTAACAATATACTGATCTTGTATGATGATCGTCAGTCTCTTGATCAGTAAGTATTTTCAAAAAGAATTTTTCCTGTGCGAAGTGGCTGGTTGAATTATTATCAACAGAAAGTAGGTACCTGAGTAATAAACTGAAACATTACTCACTTGTGATTTTTTTGTCCATGCAGTAAAGTTTTTGTTGACCAGCACATTTCCGATTTTAGGTGTTTGAATTACAATTTGATATACAACAAGCGCAAAGAAAGGCAGCACAGTAAATTGCTTTCTATCTCGCACACTTTATGCTCCCATATTCAGCTTGCTCTGTCACCGCAAATGCTTTGTGAACATCCGCCCTCCTTCACCAGCCGGAGTTCACTGGATGAATACATGCGGGCGGCTCCTAGTGGATTACTTTCTGTTTTAGAGTTATAAGTTATAAGGGTTAAAGACTAATGGCAGTAATATTCATTCAAAAATTAAACCTAAAAATATTTTTAGTAAATTATTATTTTATTTCATTTAGTTTTTCTAGCTACTTTAATAGTTTCATTTAGTTTTAGTTTTTCATTTCAGTTTTGTTATTTTATTTCAGTTTACGAAAATGTTTTTTTAACAATAGTTTCAGTTTTGAATTCAGTTTTCGTTAACTATAATAACCTTGGTATAGGGTGAATTAGTTCTGTTGCTGAGTCAGCCAGGATGATGTATCTTACTTTCCTGGGCAGTGATGGATGAATTCAGTCAGCATTTTAATGTCTTGAGCACACATTTTAGTACTGATTTTACGGTGCTCCCTTTTTCACCAGTGAAATCTCCTGCCCCAACCCCCCCCCCCCCCCCCCCCCACGCCCCCCCCCCCCCCCCCGCTTTCTCCAGCATTAAAACAGCATCTGAAATGAAAGGCGTAAGTTGGTTCTCCACAGCACCAAAATATCACAGTACCTGAACTTGCCATAAGTCACTTTGAGATATTAACAGTTCAGACAACTTACATGAATGCAATAGGACATTTCTCATTACATGAAGTTAGGCAAGGTCTAAATCTTTTTCACCTTACTACATCATGGGTGACTGTATGAACATTCACACAAAATGTTGTGTGCATTATTTGCTATTCAAAGGTTCTACAAAAAAGTGTAGTTGTTGTTGATTTGATGCCTGATCTTCACAAAAAGCAATTTAGTAGAACCTTTTTGTTCTGTCAGTTGAAAAAATGTCAGGCCACTAGGGCAAATTTTAAGGACCAGGAGGTAAAATGTAGTCAAGTAACAAGGAAAAGGTCAGAACTAAAAAGACTTTTAGTACAGAGTGCCAAAGCCAAAATACCAAATTAACAAACAGCAAAATGAATGTGAGAATTTTTTTTTATGAAAATCTACAATCTTGGATTGCATTCTGTCCTGCAGCATCCAGTTAAATACTGCCACTATGATGACATTATTAACCTATGATTTCTGAGTAATGCCCACTTGGCAAAGCAACCCTCTTTGCAATCAAATTCACAAAATGGCAGCGACCATGACAAAACCAAAATAGCCTGCAACAAATTCACACTGAATAAATTCTCTATAGAAAAAAAATGTAAAGAGCCAAAGAAATATTTATAAGAAAAGATAACATTTTAAAGAAGAACTGTATATACACAAAACTATAACACTTGCTTTACACCATTATGCATACATTAGTCACTTGACATATAAATACACATCAGTAGCTTTAAATAAATTGTACTCATTTATAGTAATGCTGTTTTGCGGTTGGCTCAGGCTCCATGGTAGAAGCTACTGCTGAGGTAGTCACCGCTCCATGTTTCAGTACAATACATCCATAACTGGAACAGAGCTCTGTTTTACAAAAATCACTGTTTGTCACTTGACATTTGCACATAAGAAGATACATACAATAAATAAGACACAGCAATTGTAAATGCAACACTGTGAGTGGGGAGTAGCATAAGAAAATTAGCTGTAATTTACAGTGTACAGTGTAATACAGTATAATACAGTGTAACAAATACTAAAAATACAAATACCACAACTTGTATACTGAATATAAGGTTCAAATCTGTGTTCAGCTGTTTATATCTGTTTCTATTTGCATATAATGTGAAAAGCATCTACTGTCATTGTCATGTCTGTCAGTCTGTCCATATTAAGCAACTTGACTCCCAGTGGACCAATTTTGTTGAAATTTGGCACACTTATTCTTCAAGAAAATGTGTAATGAAACTTCAATTTTTATTAAGATTTCTTAAATACAGCACAGAGTAGAATTATTTCAAATTTCAAAAAGCTCCATTTGAAAAGCATTGGAGAATTGTCAGACTTGCCTAACTTAAACAGAAATATTCTGTACAAATTCAGTTATGGATTATGGAATTGTTGTTTTCATTTACCTTGAGAAAGGCTACTTCCTCTATGTTTTGCACATTCTCCTCTTCATTCATTTAAAAGCCATGTCTGATGGAAAAACAGACCCAAAGTACAAGTTATTGAAATGGCAATAGCGCTGCTTGCACAGCTATGCCTTGTGCCTGTAAAAATGGCAGCAGTGGGTTGCATAATTCTCTGTTATACTAAAACACCCCTCTTCTGCTGCTGGAAATCATACCAAGTAATTCAATGATCTTTGTGCCCATAAAAGTTAACAATGAGGACAATTTTTGCAGAAATGCATGGAAAAGGAAAGGAGTTTCCGAAGGGTGACTCTATTACTCATTATAACATACAGTAAAAAAGTGTGTAGTCAGCATTTACATTACACCAAAAACAACCTCACTGCTGCATTATCTGAAGATTGTAATAATTTAATGTTTCTCTGACACTTTAATGTATCAGCGAAATGCCTACCTTGACGTTGTATCCATCATGGCTTGTTGCTGTAAGTGATTCACCTTAACCTTGTAGCTGGGCTACATAACTTTTCAGTCGGGTTGGCCTTCTGGACTGTCTGTCACTTTATAATCTGGCTGGGAGGGTGTCTATAAATAGCCGTTCAGGCACTTTTGAGGACGACCCAGTGCTGGGAGGATCCCGCCCGGTAAATAGTCCAGCTGTCGGTTGCCGGCGTCATGTTTCCATAACAACCGAGAGGGGAAAAGATGTTTTGGCGGGAAACTTTTTCTTTTTAAGGGGAATGGTGCATCAAGGAAGGAGGAGAAAAAAAGGAAGGAAAAGGCCGAAGGCAAGGAGGCGACTATATACGCTTTAAGAATCATCAGGATCTGACTTCTCCCAGGGACGTCTGCTATTTGTGGCTGGCCACCCTGAAGAAATAATCAGTATGACAAATCCCCGAGAAGAGGCCAGGATCTGGTGTTCTCCGGGTGCTCCTGTTTGGTGAGTCGGACTCGTGAGTGCATTTCTTCATGATAGCCAGCGGAGAAACCGTTTTCACCAGACGATTGTTTTGTTCCCTCATGCCTTACGGTAGGAACTGAACTGCAGGTTTCTTCTCCGTATGTATGGACTACATTAAAACTTTCTTTCTGCTTTCCCTGAGAACAGTCTTTTATTTTTCTTTATTGTCTGTGTCAAACCAGGGGATAGGATTTGGCCGCATGGGAGGGAGTCTGGGGAAATGGAATTACAAATGAGCACTCTGGCACTGGGCATGGAAATGTAATCAGCAGTTTTCAATATATTTATCAGTCCCACTTTTTTTCTGATTTTGATTTTTTTGCCAGTTATTTAAGAGACAAGAGGGGCCAAGGACTGAATACGGTAATGCTATTTTATCCTTCAAATATCGTCCTCTTCCCTCTCGGGTGGTGAAGTGTAGGAATTGCGTTCCCGTATCGGGCGATTGCTACAACCTCCTTGCCGTTAACCCTGAGTGTAAATACGGTTAAATTTGAGTCAGACTCAGTGTGTAATTATCCACTTTCAATTTTTAAGACCAAATAACTCTCAGGATAGCATTCTGCTGCCATCTAGTGGATGAAATAACATCATGCTACAATAAATCATGAACATTTCTATGTGTTTTACCACTTTAAAGTAACTCATCAATATTCATGAAGTGAGCAGAGAACAAACTGACACTAAACATATCACTTGAAATAAGCGATAGGAATGGCAATGTGAATTGGCCATAAGATGTTGACATGGAAAGTGAAACTGATGCATGATACGGTACTGTGCAACCAAACTGCCATTAAATGCCAGGTGAATTAATTTGCATGAAGCTACAATATGGTGTAACAGGCAGTAGCTGCATGACAAAAGGCAAAGCAATCAAGTGCAAGGACAAGCAAGACATTAGCCCCCTAAACACTGTTCTCAATGTGGCATCTGTCAAGAGATGTTCATGTCAAGAGAAATGTGGAAGTCAATAAGAAAAGTGCTGAAAGAAACCTGCTTCTGTTGTCCTGATTGCAACATCGGGGTGTGTGTTGGTGACTGTGTATCATACATATGTTATCTATTGTACTTATGTTGACAATTTGATAGCTACAGGTTTCGGTTTTTCTTGTTAGAAAAACTCAATATTTTTCTCTTGTTTTTCCTGGGGTAAACATAATGCTACAACATAGATTGAGTCAAAGACATAATGAAGGTTTGGGGCAGCCACCCTGTATTTTGTTCCAAGGCTGCAAAATAGGTTTAAATTAGAACAGAGATGTTCACAGATCCAAGTCCAAAACAGAGCTGAGGGTATGGTATCAAAGGTGGCGTCTTTATTAGCCAGTACAGGAAATGACGTCTTCAGCACCAGAACCAGAAGTGATGTCATCAGAGGCGCAAACGCTGGAAGTGACATCATCATCTGAATCGAAACCGGAAGTGATGTGATCATCAGTGCCGGGAGTGGAAGTAAAGTCATTAGAGGCGCCTGAGACAGGCGGGATTTCCCCGAAAAAGGTCTGCAAGGAACTGAGAGAGAAAGTCAGTGCACCCCACCATCCCCTGGTCTGGTGTGGAATTATTATTACTCAGGCCCTTCAGCTGCCTCCTACTTGCACGTGTCTGACATTCTTTATTAGGTAAATCTTTCAAGAAATTTTATGTTTAAGAAATTTGAACTACGATTACCCACAGAGCCTTCACAACTAACAATAGTAGAACAATCAATGCATTTTTCATATCTGCTGTCTGTGGAAGCTAATTGAACCACCATAAGCCCATTTGACCTTAACTTTTAACCACATAATATTCTAAAATGCTGGTTAAACATGTACAGTCAATCCTTAAAATTCACATATTTAACTTATACAATTTTAAGAATTTGCACAATTTTATTTGTACCTTCATTTTTACTTTCTCATTGACAACCTTATACATTTACAGACTTTGTGGCTAAGCACAGTAGAGAAAAAAATGAAAGACACAGCGCACATAAGTTTGGGGAGTAGCTTGTATCCTACTAGGAATTTCATTGGTCTTGTTCACCCTGTCATTGTAAAGAACTCCTCATGCATTTATTGCATACTGTATTTTCAGTGTTTTGCTTAAAAATTCAAGAATTGTGCTGCCCAAGCATGCAAGGTCAGTTATGTGGCTTAGTGAGAAAGTAAAGGTGTTAAATGAATGTCATGTCAGAATGATGGCAGCCACTGTTGGCTGTTGCCAGCTTGCTAGAGACATCAGGCCTGCTGATCCCATAATGATCACAGCCTCACGGTTAAATGTCAGCTCGCCACTTCTATGCTTCCATACTCCAAGACCCTTAAGGGTCAGAAGCAACAAATGAAGCAGACTTTGCTGATGGATTATTTCAAGCCAGTGCATCTTTCATGATCTCCGTTTCAATCCGCCAGCCATGAAGGACAATGTTTTTTGTTTATTTTTTTTTTTTTTTGAGATGTCAGCAGAAAAAGTTACAAAATTCTGGGGAATGACTAGTGAGGAAAATATATTTGTTACCAAGTTTATTTTGTATACTGCATTTTCTTTGTCATTTTATGATTACTGTGTTATAAAATTGCATATTATCAGAAATAATGTTATAAAGAATTATATTCAGGAGAGGGCTTTTTGAACAATTTCTTTTGAAAGATTACAGTTTTTGGCACTTGCAGGAACCTAACCCCCTATTTCTCATAGTTTCAATATATTAATATATTAACACTCGTGTCTTTGAATTTCAAACCATTCTCTAGAAACACTGAGGACTGACTGCATTAATGTATTCTATTAATAAATGTAGTTGAATTCTATTATAACTATTATTTTTGAAAATAACTTCCTGTTACAACAATATTTAATAAACCAGAATGTGATAGCCTGTTTGAAGCTGGTTCACAGGCAAGTTAAGTGACTTGCTCAGAGCCACCCTGTGGATTGGAGGTAGGAGCTAAACCAGCATCTTTACATTTTAGAACTTAGTTTTTTAGTTTATTGTTGTGGAATTTTGCCTTAACTTAGCTACTTTACAGCACACCACATGTGCAGCCTTATCTGAACGTGAGTAGTTGCCTTAATCAAAGAGATTTACTAGCTCAGCATAAGCAGACCAAACAGTTAAGCTACATCAATGCCAATCACCAAAGCAGGTGCCCACTCACTGCACTGCTTTTATTATTGGAGGTGCCCACCCACAGCTGCTAACCCCAGTGGGAATGTGGCAATCGCCCACACAAGGTGCCCTCAATAATATACCATGACCCAATCAAACACTATAAAATCAATAATATTAAAAAGCAAAATTAATCAAAAGCAAAAATAAAACCGATGGTAGCAAAAGTAATCTGCAGTCTTCAAAGGTTAGGAAAAGTATTTGAAAAAGTGTCTAAATATTTATGTAGAAAATAAAAGTGATCGAAGATGAGCCTTTTCGAGTCTGGGTGCAGAGCTGCTTTACATTGTTGTTCAAGCCACAGAGGTTTTTGTCAGCTTCTTTGGGGTCTTCTTTCTTTTGTTGTTCCCTTCTCTGCTGTCTTTGCTCTTCTCTCTCCTGCTCTGCTTTTCCTTTTCTGCTCAGCATGTACACCAAACTTAAAGGCCTGTCTTCACATCAGGTTAACAATGATTACAAGAATAATCAATAAGTGTTTGCCTTTCTCAGGCTGTTTGTCCACATGGATGCTAATTACCCCAGGTCTAATAAATTAGAAAAAAGTATATGTAGCAATCTATTTTTTAAGATTCTAAAAGAATGATCTAAAAGATACAAGGATCAAGTGATTTAAAATACAGAGTTTAAAATCAACCTACAGCAGTCATTTAAAAACATACACAAGGGATTGTTTGAGATGGGATTTAAAGTCCAGAGTTTAAGGAGGCTCTGTGAAAGTTTTCTAATTGATGGCCATTTAGTCGGGTATTCTTATTGCCGGTTCACATTGTGAATTGTATTTACAGTCCAGGTCTTATTTTATACACTTTTAATTCATAGCTCTGTATTGTGAGTTTTGAACATTTACTCTTCATATGGTATATTTCCATACCAATGCATCTAGCTACCTTGACAGACTGCTTGCAGAAATTGCAAAGTAAAACAACAACTTAGCATAATCTAGTTCAGCATAGTGTTTGGATGATCCTATCCCATTAGGTGCAAGGCAAGAATAACCTATGGACGGGGCAATTTAAAAATCATCAATTCAAAAACCCCATGTAGGGGGATGTGGGGGAAAACTAGAATACTTGAAAGAAAATCCATGCATACAAAAATGCTAAATTTCCTCTTCAGACAAATAATCTATCTATCTATCTATCTATCTATCTATCTATCTATCTATCTATCTATCTATC
>JANRMT010062854.1:3160704-3194567 GCA_026402145.1 Polypterus bichir lapradei | reverse complement strand
ATCTATCTATCTATCTATCTATCTATCTATCTATCTATCTATCTATCACTCATGAAATATACACAAAAATAAGATTAAGAAAAAAACTTGGAATGAATAAGAAGTTCAAGATAACACAAGAGATGCTAGGAACTGAAACCAAATGGAGCAGCATGGGTAAGGAGTAAGACCTTTCTTAAAGACTGTCCTAATGAATAAAAGGGCTGTTCACTTAAAGAAGTGCCGGGAGTACAGAAAAAGGACTGTATTTAAGTAGAGGAAGCACCAACCACTGTTTTATTTTACAAAACCAGAAGTTGTCTTCTTCTATGAAGTTAATAGGAGATGATGCCTTGGAGAACACAGAGACTGATCTAGAGTTGTTGGTGTTCATCCTACAGAGCTATGTCAGAGGCAGAAGTGATACTTTTTCCTTTTGTTTTAATTCTGTTTTAAACTTTAATAGGAAAAAAACAAAACTACCATCAATAGTAGTTTTTGGAGCTACTTTATAATCAAAATCATTAAAAATATAAAATTCAACTTAATGTGTGGACTTTGATTTTTCCCTTTGGAAAGCTGAATTAGTTTTTTTTTTTAACAGCACAGAACTGTTCATTTACAGTTTATCAGATGCAGACTGTTTATTCTGTGAAAAACAATTTTTACATTCATTCACATTGTACACTACCATTTTTGCTTGAAACAAAAAACAAAACCAAGTTAAATAAGGGAATACATGTAGTGTATATCACTTAAACTAGTCCTGGGAATAATAGTTTATGAGTGTACATTTTTAACGTAGTTCCTGTCTAAATCAATGTGTATTTTATTCCATATATCAATATCTTGACCAACGTTCTCTGCACTACTCATTTCTATCCACATTTCCATTTGAAAAACTAAATATCACCTTTAAGTTGTGTAGCCTCTAAGGGACATTTCAGCCACCAAGTAGAGAGCACTCACCAACGCCATTCCATTCTTTATAAAATAAGATACATTTTGTCTAGTCTCAGAAACAAGTGTGTGCTGTATTAATCAGCTTTCAAGGCACCAACAATACATAACTGCTTTAGAAGAGTTTTGACAAATGTTCTTTTTGGATAACCATTATCTGTTTCTTTTACAAAGCTGGAAGTTTTGCACTAAATTTTCTGTCATATAAATGACAGCAACGAGATAAGCAGCTGTGGTTGGCAAGTCTGCATACCCCACAATTAGTTGCGTAATGTGGGATCAGCTTTATGCGTGTTCAGTTTGTACTCACCTTCAAGACTTCCACTAAGAAATAAACAGAACTCTCTTTTTGTAATCAACAGGTCTGTGTTATCCTTTACTAGGACACACACTGAGAAACAGAAATCTCTAAGGGCCAGGAGAGAAAGTAAAAACAGTCTGCGCTCAAAACCAACAAAGCAACCAACCAAAGTCTATACCAAATTACACAAACTAGAAATGTTATCATTTAAACTAGTAAGAATTCAGAGCCCTAAATCACCAAAGAACACTACTACACAGGTTCGCAGTGATCACATCACATGTCACATGTGCTATGCATCCTATGAACACAATTCCAATGAACAGTAGCAATAACGACAACATTATGCACCTAAAAACAATCCACAAAACAGAAGCGTGGTCAAGTCACAAAATGAATGCTATTAAATATCAACAAAATCAAAAGAAAAATAAGAATACAAAATGATAACCGAAATGGATGCTGCATAATTCAAAAACCCTCAAATAAAACACCCTGATGTACCTACTGGGCTTTCTCTTTGCTCCTAGTTCAGGCATCTCAAGCAAATTGAAAACAATTTGACAGTAACCATACAAACCCTGTAGGGAATTTTTCAACATACCAAAATATATACTGTATACTGTAGCATACCAATAGTGGTATTCAGTAGGATTACAAAATTGATTTAAAGTTGATTCATTCAAAGCTGAAAAATGCTAAAAATCTTAAGTCTCCATTGTCATCAAAGGCTAAAATTAGTACTCTCTTATTATACAGTGGGTTTGAATAGCAATACCAACAACAACAAAAAACAAACATTACTAATTACTTTTACTCACTCAAAAGCACAGTCCTGTTCTTTCTTATTGCATTCTGAAAAAGTGCATCTCCATCTGTAAGCATTTTTAATATGTCACTGTGCTCTGTGCAAATATATCTTACTAGCAAAATACCCGCGCTTCGCAGCGGCAAAGTACTGCATTAAAATTTTTATTAAGAAGAAAATTTTACCTTTTTAAACTAAGGGAAAATATGCCAATAATTATTTGTTAAGGATCTCTTTGTATACCACGTTGTCAGTTCGGCCCTCCGGTTGTAACATGACCAAGCTGTGCGCTGAGCTTACTCTTGAGCATGCAACTTACAGTTGGCCATGTGAACAGTAAACTTGTCTCAAATCTCACAGCTTGGATTGCTGCTGTCATAATCAGTTTGAGGTTCATGGTTTGTTTCAATTACGACAGTATTTGCAGGACTTGTGTTGAAGTGACATTCGGCATCTGTCAAGCGTTGTAAGCTTACAACTGGTTTCATCGATAACTTCACATCCAGCTTTTGAGAGTTTAAACATTCATAAACATCAAACTGTCCACTACTGAAATCGTCACCTGTGAATGTAAGATGTTTAAGAGGCATTGGCGGTTGTCAAAAGGTGTAAAATATTTGGCCATTTCGGTACACTTGAAAGCACCAACCGAACAATTCAGCGGCAGCCATCAACTCACATGCAGAACCATAGGTGAAGGGCTTAAGCATTTCACTCTTCTAGTGCTCCTGTGTAGTATAATTATCTCCTGTACCGTCATCAGTCCACACGTTGAACCTGTCCCAGTCATTCAATACATAAGACACAATGTTCTTCCAGATATCAAGAGTGAGCCTGATATGGTCGTGCAATATGTTACACAGAGAATGGAAAAGGTAGGTGCCATCTCTGGGCATGGAAACCACTTGGTAAGTGACAGTTCTTTGATCGATGGTTATTACCTTGATAGACATGGTAATGGTGGTTGGAATGATGAAGGAAATGGGTACCTGAGTAATGTAAAGTAAGTGTAAAATACCTATACAATAACTATAATTGTAATAAACAAACAATAAAACAGCGGAGAAGCCGTGGATTAAACAAAAAGGCTGTAGTTATCAGCAGGGAGACGTGAATCCCGTGGCGAAGCAAGGAAGGGAATGTAGAGACTGGAGCGACGGACGGCCTTATATAGGCAGGTAGCCAACAACGTGGGAGGCGTTGGGATGGGGGACCCAACGCCGCCTCACATGGTGACCAAGCTGCAGGCTATGGACGTATATATGTACGTAAGTAGGATTCAGTTAGCGTTGGGAACCCGTGTACCAAATTTCTTGAAGATGGGCCTGTAAGTAACAAAGACTGTTGAAAAGTTCAATATGGCGGCCGACAGTGGCATCATACCACCGAAATAAGTACGTACATTAGTTTCGGTTAGTGCAGGGAAGCCGCCTACCAAATTTCGAGAAGATGGGGCCATAAATAAGAAAGTTCAACATGGCGGACGTTGTTGACCGTTATGACCGTTACGCGTAGAATTTCGAAATGAAACCTGCTTAACTTTTGTAAGTAAGCTGTAAGGAATGAGCCTGCCAAATTTCAGCCTTCTACCTATACGGGAAGTTGGAGAATTAGTGATGTTGGAAAGTTCAATATGGCGGCTGACAGTGGCGTCATACCACCGAAATAAGTATGTACATTGGTTTCGGTTAGCGCAGGGAAGCTGCCTACCAAATTTCGTGAAGATGGGGCCATGAATAAGAAAGTTCAATATGGTGGACGTTGTTGATCGTTATGACCGTTACGCGTAGAATTTCGAAATGAAACCTGCTTAACTTTTGTAAGTAAGCTGTAAGGAATAGGCCTACCAAATTTCAGCCTTCTACCTACACGGGAAGTTGGAGAATTAGTGATGTTTGGAAAATTCAATATGGCGGCCGACAGTGGCATCATACCATCGAAATAAGTACGTACATCGGTTTCGGTTAGCGCAGGGAAGTCACCTACCAAATTTCGTGAAGATGGGGTCAGCCTTCTACCTACACGGGAAGTTTGAAAATTGGTGACGTTGGAAAGTTCAATATGGCGGCCGACAGCGGCGTCATACCATCGAAATAAATACATACATCGGTTTCGGTTAGCGCAGGGAAGCCGCCTACCAAATTTCGTGAAGATGGGGCCATAAATAAGAAAGTTCAACATGGCGGACGTTGTCGACCGTTATCAACCGTTATAACAGTTACGTGTAGAATTTCGAAATGAAACCTGCTTAACTTTTGTAAGTAAGCTGTAAGGAATGAGCCTGCCAAATTTCAGCTTTCTACCTACATGGGAAGTTGGAGAATTAGTGATGAGTCAGTCAGTCAGTGAGGGCTTTGCCTTTTATTATTATAGATAAAACCTGATTTTTACTCACATGCGGTACAGCAGACACAGCCAAATTAAGCACAAAGGCTGACACAGAGAACTGCCAGGTAAGCAACATGACAAGATAGACTAGGACAAATGGAAACCATGCGCAGTCAGACTGTGGGATGCTGTAACCGTGTGCTGTTTCTATCTGTTAAGTCAGCACAGAGTTGTGGCCTTGTCTGGAGAGCATTGTTGCCTTGTTTGGAATTGCATGTTCATCTCAGGGGGCCCTGGACATGGAGAAACAGTATAAAGCCTGGGAACTTTGCCCGGCACACCTTTGAAGCCAACAAACGGATACAAGATGTCGCCACCTGTTCCTGAGATTGCCGTTTACATCTGCATTGGTCACACCAATAGACTCCCTTCCTTGGGCCCCCACTCCAGGACTGGGTCTTGTCACTGGCTTCATTTGTATTATCTGCAGTGTAAGCTGACATTATTTTTTTATCCTACGTGATTTTTTACCACCATATCCATAGGGAGGGGTATCATCTTTTATTTTATGTCTACATAGATTCAGTTTAAGTAACATGCAGCAATCACAGACAAATTCATTTCCAAGGAGTGAGCGCCCCCTGCAGGACACACATCAGCTATAGAAAAAACTCTTCAATTGATTCAAAATGAGGATGGCTGCCAGAATACAGTTTGAGATGGACTAGTGACCCTTTTAAGATTCATTCCTGGCTTTCTGGTGATGCTGCAGGTCCCTGTGATTGAATTAAGAGGGATTAAACAATGCATAAATGGATGACTGGATGGATATTTAGAAATTTAATGTAATATATTGTCACAAAACACTGACTACTAAATGGACAATCTGAACCAACTCCCTGAAATCTACTTTATGTTTGACGTAGTTGGGCTGGTCATGAGGGCTTCCATGACTCCCATGCATTGGTTTTCTCCATGAGCTCTGTACAGAATTTTTTTTTAACTATGCAGTTTCATGTATCCAGAATGGTGAAGTTTGAGGAAAGGCTGGTTACGTGGGTGCCAGAATGAAGAACAAAGAGATGAATATGGCGTAACAAGTTGTCAAACCAAAAGGAAGTGCATCCATTCATCATGTAGGTCACTCACTCAGGAGAATATTGTAGTTACCCTCTCTTTGCTACTTTTGGTCACTAGGTCTGACAATCCATCTTTTCTTTTATTCCTTCTTAAATGCAGTAATAGTAGGCACAACTTTTCTTCAATCAGCAGAGTCTCACTTCCTCTGCTATGAAATTGTTAGGTATGTGACATTGACCAAGCACTGTCACCTACTTACTAAGACAGTGTGCAACACTTTTTGCTGTAGTGTGCTGGTAGCCTTCACACAGTAAGTTTAATCAAGACAGCAGACTACATGCCCAAGACTTCTTAATATCAGCTATTGGCATGTATTTGTTAGCTAGAACAGCTGTTTTATCATTAACCTTACAAATGTTTGGTAAAAAATCTGTTTCTAGTAAAGACTTTATCTAAAAGAGGTTATAATGTAAGTCTGAAAGAACTCACCTCATTTGACCTTCAGCTATGCAGTATCTAAACCTCCTTCACCCTTTTCTTGAAAGAATATGTTAAACAGAGTGCTTAAAAATAATGAAGTTCTGACAATAGTTCTCATGTACAAAAGCAGGTCTCAAAACCAGAAGATTGTATTATTAATATTCTGCTCAGTTACTGTGAAATTTGAAGCAGCCACATTAGATTTCTATGTTCCAGTTTTCGATTGAAACTCCCAATTCAAATCTTAGACCACTTCTAATGCAATTAAATCTTTTTGCAATTTTATGCTTTGTGCCTTTGGTGACATTTCCTATGTAAAGCCTGCTTTTGAGCCATAACATAACATAACATTCTCAAACCTAATTAATTCAATTCAACAATGCAGGGGGTCACTGGACACCAGACAGGACGTCAATGCATCACTGGCCCAGTCACGCATACTGTATACCTATGTTTTTACACTAGGCCAGGGTTCAGCAACCTTTTTAAAGCAAAGAACCATTTTATCCTAAATGTTTGACCCAAGATTTACAAAGAACCACAATGTTTAGAGATGGGGTTTGAGATACAATGTTTTAATACAATATGGGTATACTGTATATATATTTAACACAAAAACAAAACTTCAAGTACTTATAGGAAATAAAGAAAAACAATTTTTTGAATCTTCTGAAACTGCATTTTCACAGAGTTGTTTCATGTTCGGTGGAAGTCTTCAGTTTTAAACATGATTCCAAACTTACATCATTAAGCTGATTTCTTAGCTTACATTTGATATCATTCATGTTGGAGAACATGTTGGAGAATAAGTGGACCGAAAAATCATTAAAATTCCAAACACTACTATTTTGAGTTGACAATAATAGTCTGGAATGCCGTTCCACATTTCGAAAATCAGTTGGTCTTCCTTTCGACAGTTGGAAAGCTCTTTCCATTTGTAAGTCATGGCTAAAGTCACCTTTTCTCTTTCCAGGTTTTCTAGTTCCACCTGTAAACTTGTAAATTTTGAAGACCACAAATCTTTGCTTTTCAAGTCTGTTATTTGTAGTTCAAACTGAGCTCTTTCAGTTATTGGAAATGATGAAAAATTTATTTGATTGGCATTCGTCACGAGTAGTTTTGTCAAGAACGAAAGAGTGGACTTTTCAGCTCTGAAATCTTTGAAGCAACCAGTAAATGAATAATAGATTTTTGTAATAGTTGCCATAAAGAACTTGCTATCAATGACACTTCCAATAGTTTCCAGATGGTTTTTTAAAGTTTCGAAATTAAACAGATTTCCACTTTTCAAGTCTTCTGCAAACAAAAGTAGTAGATAACAAAGCCTTTATTTTCACTCGTCATTACTGGGTGCTCCGTCTGTAGCAATAGATACCAATTTAGTGATGTCAGTTTCCCTAACAGTCAAAAATTCCAAAATTGCTGCATAGATATCTTCACCTCATGTTTGTCCTTTAAGACGTATCAAAGTCAGTAATTCTTCATGGAGATCTTTATTGGAAACATACCATTCCTGAAGGCTAATTTGTGTGATTTCTTCACGTCACAACTCATCACATGCCAAAGAAAATACAGATGCCAATTTTATACCATTAATCTGTCGATCTGTCACATTCTTACCCATCTTAATAATTCTGTCATGAACATTATTTTGCGGATAGTGGAGTGTCTTTAATTTTTTAATAATATCTTCTTTATTTCTGAAGTCAGAGTAGAGATGTTCTGCCAAGTTTAAAAAGCACTTTTTACATATTCTCCATCTGTGAAAGGATTTCTGTGCTTTGCAATCTAACGAGAATCAACAAAACTTGCTGATTGTTGCATGTTTTGCTTTAATTCTTTCACAGCATTTTTCCTTTTTTTCCAAATGAATTTTTTATTTATTTATTTTTTTTGCAACTGTGTCGCACTTTGTTAAAAAGTGACGGTTGAGATTTGATTTTTTGTTATTGAAAAACAATTCATTGCAAATTAGACATGTTAGAATGCCCATAGAACTTTGCATTTCCGTTTTAAATCACTCAGACGTGTAATAGCGCAAAGGTGACTAAAATTACAACATTGTTCAGTTCTGTAGTGGTAGTTTTCACCTTTACCCCAAAAGCTTTCTTGAGTAAAGTTCGTTTGGCTCTGCAGTTGTCTGGCCTTCACTCTCTACCGAACTACTTTAACTGTAGTGAGTGAGCAGTACAAAATCTCACCACTCTGAACTCAGCCTTCTATAATATATAAATAGGAGAAAAATAATAATGATTACGAAGAACTGGGAGGGCATAATGACAATTAGGGAATCCATTCCTGGGAATTCGGGAATCCCGCATGTCATTCCCAGGAATCCCGGGCTCCCAGGAATGACACAGTGCACGGGCATCTCACATGTGAATGGTTTTAGAACGAACAACACTTATTTTTAATAAAACTACTGCAATATGTTGACACCAATAAAAGACTAACGTTAAGTACAAGCAGTTCATGCTGCCATATACTGTAAGTACATGTATCTAGATAGTTGCTGTAATAAGAGCGTAGAAAGCACAATGTGTCGAGCGTGTGGTTGTCTAGGCGAGAGCACACCTTTGTGCACAGTAAACCAGCCGCTGAGAAAGCACGCTCTGCCTCCACTGAAGTAGGCGGCACAGTCATCAGGTACTGATACACTTGTTCTAAACAGCGCCCACGCTTGCCGTTGCTCTGAAACACCGCCATTTCAGCTTTTACTGATGAATCCAGTTTCTTGTCGTCATTCTGTGATGGCAAGTTTCTTGGCACAGATAATGCAGATGCAACAGACTGACGTATTGCAATTTCAAGTTGCTGTTCAAAGCTGTTGTCTGATGAAGTGCAAGCTGCAGCAATGGTGCCACCTTCTTCAAGTGTTGTGGAGGTTGCAGCCGAACTACTGCTGTCAGTCTGTTCAAGTCATGTTAACAGACGACGAATGAATTTTCGGATGTCATCGTTAGATGGTACAGAGAACATGTCTGTAGCCGTCTTTCGTGCAGAACACACTACACCATGGGCCAAAAAACTATATGATTTAACTGAAGATGTAATCTCGTTGAACAGAGTGACTTTGAGGATGATATAGATTATGCAATTAAGAGATTAAATGCAACAGAGAGTTGTGATGAACCACCCAATTCACATATAGCTAAAGAAATATCTAAATGAAAAACAATAATATTAACACATAAATAAATTATTTATCTTTACGAATGTTATTATCAAATAATATGTTAAGGCATGAAAATGTGAATGTGTCTATCATTCTAGGAAGAGCCGCAGCCACACAGTCAAAAAGCTGCATGTGGTTTGTGAGCTGCTGGTTGCCGATCCCCGCACTGGGCCATTCAAGAGTCAGCAAATCACAAACACATATTTGGGGATGTAAGGCAAAATGATGGAGTGTCTTGCGAAAACCCTTGCAGAGAATGTGCAAACTCCACACATATAATGACTGGGCAGAGATGTCATGAGTTGTTTGACATACCTTGTACTATAATGTTAAAAACCTCAGTGGGAGTTTTCTATAGCTGGATGTCGGTGTGTCTATTCTCCCAGCATTTCTTACTGGTAACTTTAGAAGCTACCTTCCAGCATTTGCTTGGGAGAAGCACCGCATCTTTCAATTTACAAATGTTTCTCGAATGCTGCCAATGAAATGCTCTCATTGTTTGGTGTCACCCGTTAATACAACCATAGTTGGCAAAATTCTTAGCAATGGGGTTACAAAACATCTGTCACACTAAATAGGTGAAAGGATGTCATATTGAATATGTCAATTTATTATGCGTTATAGTGGTGTTAACAACACAGGTTACCAAGGTTGAGGCTGACAACACTAATGTTTATTATTCTATGCACAAAAACAGATTAATCAAAAATGAAACCAGTTTTAAAACAAAACTACAGTACAGAATATGGCAGATGAATGACTTCTAGAGCAAGAAGATAATCAGCACAACAACAGCCTAGGCCATCTTAAAGTACTCCTCTTTCCCCTCGCTCGCTCGTTTTTCCACTGAGTGTTTGGATCTGCAAAGTAATGAACAAGCCAACAATCTGAAGTGATGCACAGTCTCTTGTTGTTTTTGTCTGATAACTCTCTGATCTTGCAATGCATGAGTGTGAAAGCAACAACAGCCTGAGCTGCTTTAAAAAGTAAGCACATTTAACAATGTTTAGATAGTGGGCAGCATTCCAGAATTCTGGCTTTGGAATCCAGCACTAGATTATTGTTCTTAATAGAGATTGCATATTTTTCCTGAGTCTGCATGGATTTTACTCTGGGTAATCTATTTTTAATTCTCACATCCCCAGATAGTTGCAGGTTAGGTCAACTACCATTTCCAAAATGCCCCTGTGTCAACGTGAGAATGGGTGTGTGCGTGTAAGTGGGCACTGGAACCTGTTTATAGCTTATTCTTATCTTCAATTTAGTGGTGATAAGCATACTATGAACACAGACTGGCTTAAGTCATTTAGGAATATGTTAATTACAAGTTTAAAAAAAAAAACTTATACTGTCTGAATCCTGGCCTTTTACAGCTATTGGTAATATTATTTTTTAAAAAAGAGGACCACTTTCACTTCAAATCTATCTTGAAACTATGTGTAGTGCACCTTACCTCACACTGAGACACTCCAGTTTCTTCTTGTTGTCCACATCAGCTAAAGATTGTGCCAAAATAAACTTTAAAATTATTTCAGATTTTTCTTCTGTACTGTAAGGTTTTTAAGACAATGGTAAGACCAGCAATTATGTATGGAGCTGAGACATAGACAGTAAAGGGAGATAAGAAGTTAGATGTGGCAGAAATGAGAATGTTGAGATGGAAGTGTGGAGTTACAAAAAAGGACAAAATAGGAAATGAGACAATCAGAGGTGCAACAAAAGTGGGGGAGATAACTAAGAAAATACAAGAAAGTAGGCTGAAGTGGTATGGACATGTGATGAAGAAAGACAATGAACATGTGGGCAAAAGAATGAAGTACAAGGAATGAGAAAGTGCGTGGATGTGGATGGTTAAAGTAAAAGGAGATCTGAAGGAAAAGGGCTTGACTCATGAGGAGGTTCAGGACCAAGCTGTATGGAGAAGGCTGATCAAGCACATCAACCCCACAGAGAAGTGGAAAAATATGAAGAGGAAGAAGATGTTCATTATGCCAAATAGCTTTTTAAATGTTAATTTTTCTTCAATCTTAATGTAAAATTTTATATTCGCTAATCTTCACCCAGTTATAAAGATTGTTACCATGTTTCTGAATTATTATCTTTCATTTATAATCTATGTTTCCCCCAGTATATTAAAATTCATTATGCACGTCTCTTCAGTCTGAACTTTACCCCTTATTGTTAGATAAAAACTAAATTGTAAGGGGATACACACAACACCTGTATAGCTGAGTACACCACAGATATTTACACTATGGAGGTCAATGGCAACTTGAACTTAGATCCCTATCTTTTTTGCAGCAATTCATGCAACACAATAAAAAATAACAACATTGGACATTCCCACATTTTTCTAGGCTTTCAGTATGGATACAGAAAGAAGAGGCAGCTCTGCTATCATGTGGTCAGCTTGCTTTCAGTTTAATCTGATATCACGAGGGACATCAGCCATGTCTGCAGAAGCACCTTCAGACAAAACTATGCCTAAAATGAAAATTCACTTTTAAGTTTGTGACCGCAGGCTGAATCCTTCTCATACTGGTGGACAATATAATACACTTATAAGCAGGAACTGGATTTGCAGTTGGAAAGGACCTGGATCCAATCACCAGAGGCAACACCCTCCTTCAAAACTATGTGCATGCATCTCTTCTTTCTCTTTGAAGCAGGAAGTCAAACCCCATTCATTGTGCCTAGAAGCTACTTTCTTTAGAGCTTTGGAGCTGTATGTGATGAAGCCAGTATTCCAAGTTTATTCTCTGTGCGAGTGGCTGTAACTAAAAGTTGGGAAGGCTGAAAATCACATTGCTAGAAAGAGTCATGCTTTTCCCTATGAAAACGAAAGAGTCTAGGAGTGTGAAGAATGACCGCCACACCACAGACAAAGGTAAAGAGAAAACGTGCACTCCGCCGCAGCCACAATTTTTCAGTTGAACCTGGAACAACAACATGGAACACCACATAACATTAGATATCATCTTTGAAGTTTTGATATCATATACAGTAACAGTTTATTTGTGCCAAGATAACCAAGATCTTTAGACAGCTAGTAAACAGCCAAGTGAAAAACCTCCTGTATGATTGGTACTGTATAATATGGTTATGGTTGTGTCTGGTAAACTTGTAGTTTTTATAAGACTTTGGCTAATTTGCAAACAAAAGTCCTGATTAACAACATAAAGGTTACATTCAAGGCTGTGATTAGAGCAAGGGTGAGCTGATAGTGAGGTTGGGAGTGTGCGCTGGTAGCACGACTAACCATCTGATTTGGGAGCCTAGTGCAGAGGGTGACACCTCAGCACCACACTGAAATCCTGCCACCATCCCCCAAGTTCTCCCTGTAAGTTGGAGGACCTGCTTGCGGGGCTGGATGCAGATTAATGTCATACCCAGGTCGAAGCAATTGCAGGTTAAGGGTCTTGCTCAAGGGCGTAACAGAGTAGATTAACTTCTGGCGTTTATGGGATTCAAACCAGCAACCTTTTGATTGCCCACGCAGAGCCCTGCATTCACAGCCATCGCATCAAAGTAAAACACTAAACTAAAAAAGCTTGCAAAATCAAGAAAATCTAGAAAATCTGTAGATGAATAAGGAGCAGCCGGTCTCTTCTATGTTATGTGTTTGCCTGTCCCCTCCTGTCTTTTAAGTCATTATATAGAAAAGTGGTTATCTATAATCCTTCTGCTTTTCAATTTCTTAAAATGTGTGTGTTTCAGTTACATTGATAATACTGATATAGATAATAGAAGTAATAGCCAGAATAACAGCCAGAAGTCTCACAGGCAGCAAAAGGTAAGGAAAACAAAGCAGGGTGTTTACAGCTTTGTCAAATCAATTAAGAGCTTCAGCAAAAACAAAACCAATACCTTGTGAAGAGCAAAACAGGAAAGTTGTGATTCACATACAAAACTGACACTAAAATTTGTTTTGAAGGAGATTTCATAATTGCAAAACACAAAACTCACTAGTAGGGTTTTCTTTGGCTGGAAAATGAGAAATATTATTCCCTAAAGCCTCACTTACACTCCCATGTTTACCTGTGTTCTTTTCTGCATGTAATCCATCTCTCTTTCACAACCTCGTGGAGGGCTGCAGTATGTTTTTAATAGATAGATAGATAGATAGATAGATAGATAGATAGATAGATATGACATGCTTTTCACATGAAGATACACTAAAACACACCATTGTGCACATTACTGTATTTTCTGTACAGGAACGATCTGTACCCAGAATGGCACCTGGGTGAAACACTCCACCCCCCCTTCGTCATAACATAACAACCACCTTGTCCTAGCTGGGAATAAACAAACACTTCTGGTGATTTTGTTTTCACTAGAGATCTTTATTTAAATTTTAAATGACAAGCAGATGTGTGTGGAATTAATAAATAAAAATGATTCCCAACAAGAGCTGAACACTTTCCTCTTGTGTGAATACTACAAGTTTCACTGAAAGCATAACAAAATTTATTTTTGTGAATGTTTTTGAGAAGTGATGCGCTGCGTTTCACTGTAAATTCTTTCCTGAGTCAATCTTTTCACCCACCACTACCAATTACTTATTAATAGATTGCATAATATCAATTGATTCTTCTCATCTGTGTCATGTTTCTGCCAGAATCCCCCCCAGGCTGTTGCTCACTGTTGTGTTTCTTGCCTGTTGTATTTCATTTTGTAGCATTTATTTGTATTAATGTTTCTTTCGTTGACAATTTTTCTATATGTGTGTTGGGAAAGGGGTGTGGCCTAGGCTATAACCCTTATGCTTTGTGGGTGGCTCCCCAAGGGGTGGGGCCACCTTTCAATCACCGCCAGAAATGGCCCTCCACTCTATTTAAGGGAGAGCCTCCCATAGTTCCTGGTGGTTCATTGAACACACTTGAATACTGAGTATTTTCTTGTGTTTCTTTACATTTGCTTTATGGTTTTATTTTGAACTTCTTTGTTTTTTGACCACAATTTTTGGATTCTATTTTGTGACTTTGTTTACTGTGTTTTTCCTTGCCTTTCACGCAATTCTTTGTGCTCTTCGGAGGATTGTGCCTGCACAAGCTTCTTTGAAAATAAACTTTTTTATTTTATAAAGAATTCTCTTGGCTCTTTAGGTTTCTAGTTGAGGTTTTTGATGGTGATTCTCGCTCTAGTGGGCATCTTTGGAAAGTGTTTCTGGTACCTGTGCTTTCAGGACTCCCCAGATCACAACAATCTGCGTTTTAATTCAACTTTCTTCAATCGGCAGTCTTTATATCTTGGCAGTCAAAGTCAAGAAATTAAAAATATATATATATGAAAGCACTCAAGGCAGTGATTTTTTCTAACACCTAATTTATTTGTAATCTGTGTTCTTTTATTTTTATCAAATCTTAAATGAAATACAAAACCAAATATTAGAAAGTGAAATATACAGCATAATCCGATTAATAATAATAATCCTATGTTCTGACCCTATCTCTTTGTGTCTCTTAGCACAACCCAACCCAGTCATCCACATTCGAAACAGAAGACAACAACAAACAAAAGAACAAAGGATATCAGCAAAGTGAGGGAGCAGTGCAGCATTGACCCCATTAAGAAGTAGAAAAGGCCGTGTCAAATAGTAAACTGTATTTTTGTTTACTCTCAACCCAAAAGAAGCCAAGCAGGTCAGGTGAGCACACAGGTCTTTAATCTGCAATTTAATCAGAGTCTCTACTGCGGTCAAAAGGGCACCTTTCACAATGAATGGTATGAACTTCTAGGGAAAAACAAGCTCTTTTAATGGGTGGAGCAGTTAATTCTATAAACACACAGCCTTCTCTGTCAGTGCCAGCAGAGAAATCCTTTGCTTTAATCTATTTTTATACTGAAGATAATTTCTTTAATGTGCCTTTAGCAAAAAAAAAAAAATGGTATTACTCTAGACGCTTGTGAAAAAATCATGCATGCGTAGGCATTTAATGGCAAACCAATTGTTTCAGGATGGATGATTTGGCAAACGGGCTCCGCTGCCTCTTAGAGTGCACACTCTTTACAGTGAAAATATTTTATCCTATTTATCACAATGTCTCTCTCTTTTGCTCTCACTCTAAATTGTCCTGGGGTTTCCCTTGGCTGCAATAGAATAACCTTGCAGCTAATTGGTCTCAAAAAAGAAATAATAGCATGAGGAGAATCTAGCAGAAAAACGAAGTTGGAAGCAGAGACTTCATTGCAATTTGAGTCTGACAGGCTGGCCATTGAATTTCAAGAATTCTGCCCTGTGTTTTTGTCAACAAAAGGCACTCACACTTCCACCTTTGAGTGATTTTAATTACTCTGTTCAGCCAATGTCTGGCATATCTTTGCCAAGGTGAGGCAGTTTTAGGTGATGTTTGCTTGTCCTAGAAAATAAAGCTATGAGGAAAAAGGAGCACCTTGGCTAATTTTCTCTGCTCTGCTTCTGGTGTACTTTCAAATGAAACAGAAAATGGGATGCAGCCTAATCCTAAATGGAAAGAAACTGAAAGATCACTGGCATAGTGGGTAAGCATACTAGGATATAAAAAACAAGTCCTGTTATTGTTATTTTATTATAAGAAACCACAACAGATGTTAAAGGTGTATAGTGAATATGACACGTGAGGTTTCAGGTGTGCCTTCCACTAGAATAAACAGAGTCATATGTTATAAACCTAACCAACTTAATAGTTCTGGTATGGCTTGATCTCCTTTTCATTTAATATGGTAGGATTTTCTAATTATGAGTCTATGCAACACACTTGACATTATTATAACCATTCGCATTTCCTCAAACAGTTTCTAATGACTTGTTTCCTGTCTACTCTGCTGTGCTTGATAAAACTCATACAATTTTTAAAGGAAATTATTCTTCAACATGGCTTTCTCTTATTCAGCACACAATTAAGCAATGGCACCAACCGTTAAAATGTGAGCATATCTTGATGAGCAGATATAATAGAGGTCTTGACATTTTGTACTTGAGCAAAGTTGACACTTCATGTCAGAGAAGAGCCCTCTGCATTGATTCTTAAAAGATCTTGAATGGGGGTCATAAGTAGAGTGTTTTGATATATGAATTTAATGTTATTTAAGGCAGAAATTAAGCAGTCACCTGAAGCAACTAGTAAATGCATCATAAATATGTGGAACTGTGCCACATTTGACCACACACTTTTCCCTGTTAGGTGCCAAAAGTCTAAACTTTAAATAATGAACTTTGGAAATTCAACAGCAAATGCTTGATTGTGTTATAAACTCCAGAATGAATGTACTTATATATTATCCAGAATGAACACATTACCTTACATTTAGAATTACTGTATGTGTTCCACACTCTGCTTTTCCCAAAATGCAATTGGTGATAACTATGCTTCTAAGTTCTTTATTTTACCAAAGTGTTATCTTTACCATACTGCATGCCTCATGACTTTAGATAGCTTTATTAGCTCTGTTTTTTGGTTTAGACTTATACGTGTATGAACAAAACACAGGTAGTGAAAAGCTTTTGGGTACTCGTAGGCAAACCCCACATAATTGATGTCTCAAAAAAAGAGGAATAAAACACGAATTAAAGCATAACCTAACATCTTTTCAGATGGGAGTCTGGATACAACTCCCAAAGATGACAGTTCTCCCAGTTAAGACCTTTCCCGACGGGAAGAGGCAAGTCCAGATGGACAGACACTGGAAGTGATGTCAGCAGTGGACAAGCCATCGATTTTAGAGTCAGCCGAGGAACAGAAAGAGAATGTGTTATTGACGAGTCCCAACCCCTGGAGCGGCAGAGAAATACTGTCACCAGAGCCTTAATGCTGTCCGTTATGTGGCAGCACGTGATACAGGTTAACCATCCAATTGTGACTATACCAAGGCTGAAATGGTGAGAGTTCTGTTTATGCTCAATCAGCTCACATCACTCTACTCTCCAGTAGCCCTAAATGAGGAAAAGATTGCAGCCCAAAAACATTATTGTCAGTGAGTGTTACCATAGGTGAAATTTTTAAAATTCACCTCCTATTGCACAAGCCATTGTTTGACACACTATGTTGGGGTAAGTGTAAATCTCCCATTAAGATGTTGCTGTAGACTGCAAAGGCTTTATTGTGTAGGTAAGGTTATTCAGAATCCATCCCATTCCCATTGTTTCCTTGGAACGCACTGGAGACCCAAAGGAAAGGTGGAAAGCACTGTTCTTCCGACATTGGAACCACCCTCTGGTTTCTTGCTAAGAATAGTTTCTTGTGTCTGTAAGGATGCTGGATTTTGTACAGGCCATTTCTTCATACAGATAGTAGGGAGGCCCTCAGAAATATTGCCTCATATAACGCCCATGCTCCAGACCCCGATTCAGAAGGGCTTGAGAGAAAATGGAGTATGAGGACCCTTATGTTCCAGATCTCCCTTTGGACCTATAGACTTTATGATTAGGTTAAAAGCTTTGTTATGTAGGTTAGGCTACCATAATGACTCACCACAAGTTAAGGTGCATTTATGCTACAATGATCGAAACCCATGGACTACAGAAAGGTGATTTTCTTTTAACTAATGATATATTTTCTAAAGCCAGTTGGCTACACCAGTAATGAATTAAGTGTGTCATTTTGAAGGGGTGGGGGATACTTATGCAATCAACTATTTTTTACTTTATATTTGTAACAAGAAGCTAGACATTAGTAACTAGTCCCTTGATCATGTTCCTCCAAAGATTAAGGTTCCAGTCCCAGTAGTTCACGAGTACCAGCAGGTTGCCGCTCCACATATGCTTGAAATGTCTTTCTCCTTCTTCTGACCATGTAATCGGTTGTGCAATTCACTTCACGCTTGGCAGATGTTGCTGCTTCTCTTTTTCTTCCTGCCATGTCACCTTCTTGATCAAATTTTCCTGCCGTTTGCTATAGTAAAAGACACAAACCCTGATAGCCTTGCAGAGAGTTTTTGTTTCATATCAAAAGCAGTGGTTTGTGAGTAATTGCATAACCCTCAGAATGTTATAAATATAGATTAATGTAGACCACTTTACATAGATCTGTTTTTACTTCAGCATTAAATCATTTTTCTCAGTCGATCAGTGTGAAAAATAACAAATTAAATTCCCTGCAATTCAATGTTATGTTAAAACAAAATGTGAAAAGTTCCAATGGGGTGAATATGTTTTAATGGCAGTGTGTACTGTATGCTCCATACAGCTGATGAACAGCTTGAGAGGGGTGAATCTCCTTATATTAATGTCTCCAGATATTAATGTACCAAATTTCAGCGGTATTTTCTGTCATGTAATTTAGGGATTGGTTGGAATCCATGAAGAACACAAAATAAAAAAAAGAGGAAACGAAAATACCAACAAGTCAGAAATGACTACATTACTTGGCCTTTATTTTTTAAACAGAATGTTGTGTGCACATAATGTATCCAAAATAAGATCATGAAGAGTAAGGGATGAAAGATGTAAAACACAATATGAAAGCTATTCCTAAATTCAGAGATAAAAACTTATGTGTTGCAGCAGAGATGTTTAATGCAAATTAAAAGAAGAAAATGTGGCATAAATAAAAGACTTTTCAAGAATACCTTACTTGATCTTCCTGTCTCTTTCTCTCTCTCTCTCGTGGTTCTAAATTTGAAATTTGTACTTCCTACAGTGCTTTGCTGCATTTCCCAAGTGTGCTATTTTTGTTTTTATTAAGATTGTAAAACATTTGCTGGGTCAAACAATGTCCATGTGCATTAAAATAGCAAAAAAAAAAAACAAAACTAGGCCAAGTCTAAATAGTATGGTGATGTATCATTCAGAGAGACTAAACCTGGGGCTTTCCAGACAATGTCAATGAGTGATTAGAGGTTAGAAGTTGGCATGAAGCCTCAAATCCTAAGCAGGATATTGAATGAAGAAACAGAGACTGAAAATGGAACAATCATGGAGGGGATGGTACAGAAAGAAGGAGAGGACAGGGAGAGGGCAGGTGCAAGTGTCCTTCAGGTCTGCGGTTTAGGTGGTGTCCTCAGTGTCTTGACAGGGCAGGTGACGGTAGGGCATGTGGCAGTTCAGAGCTGCACGAGGAAAAATAGCTACAACAGTCACTCCAATGCTTGTCACGGAATTTTGTACATGTAATATTTTTCATCAATTATACAGTGTGAGTTTTTTACTTTTCTTTACAGTTTACTCTATTAGCTTCCAAGTTGCAAAAAAGAAAGCTAATCAACAATAAAGTGCATTACTGTGTAATTTCAAAGAAAGCATGTGTTTTCTTTATTAGAAATAAAACATTTAAAAGAAGAACTGTACATATCAAGCAGCACTTGTCTATTAAATATTTCACCATATGAAAAATAGGAATTTTCATTGAGAAACCATATGTGCTAATCATTAATTCCAGGCCTATTTAATAAATCCTAATCCTGTCATTAATTATTCATTGTGAAGCACACAGCGTGGCGGTTATGAATTAGCAGTCTTATCTCAAGAGTAAATCCGCTTTGAATTGCAGATACTTGAGTATGGAGTGTTGCCTATTTATCAAACTATGCTCTTCATTTTTTTCCCCCTTTTTTAATAGCTTAGGTTGAAGCCTGTGGATTGCTAAACGAGCAGCAGATACAAAGCAAGCAAGACTGTGTCCTAATTTAAAAAGTAGGTATAAAAACAAGGGCAGTGCAATCTGGGCCAGATGAATGCTTAAAATTGAAAGATCCTGGATGATTCTGTCAAATGTAACAAGAGCTGTTGAAAGGCTCACTAAGGTAGCCAATTTTTGTATAGATTTTTATTAACTCTTTTTCATTTCATGTAACTGTTAATATTCAAAACTATTTATATGCTCTAAATCTAATAGCTAAATTATTCTTCACCACTTTTTAAAAAAAATGTACATGGGTTAGGTGCAAAAAAATGCCCTTGCAGGTAGCAGCTCTCCATGCCAATACACAAAAAATTTATCAGGATGTATCAAGTTTAATATGTCTGTCTTGTGATCATCAAAGGCAATAAGGAATTTGAAACATGCTCTTATAATATAATATAATATAATATAATATAATATCCATCCATCTATTACCCAACCCGTTATATCCTAACACAGGGTCACGGGGATCTGCTGGAGCGAATTCCAGCCAACAGAGGGCGCAAGGCAGGAACAAATCCTGGGCACGGCACCAGCCCACCGCAGATATATAATATAATATAATATAATATAATATGGCCAGCATAGTGGTGCATGGATCCAGTATCCCAAGTTCGAATCCCTTATTAGGGTGCTATCTGTTCTTCCCACGTCTTTGTGCATTTTACTCCAATTATTTTTGATATCCCCCAAAAAAGTGAAGATTAACTTAATTGGTGATTCTGAATGAGTCAAAAACAAGGTTCCTGCTATTGCACCTCATGCTGCTGGGCTAGACATTTGTCATCTGTGACCCTGAATTGGATTTAAAGGGTTTGATGTTATAATACAAAATTTAAAAAGTTGGATATGAAATCTGTGCCAGTTCATCTCTATGTGGAAGTTGCACATTTTTTTCTCTATCTGTTGTCGACCAAAGAAATACGCTGGTCACAGAGGAAGTGTTGGGGCCCTAACTCGATTGCCCCTTTTAATGCCTTCAAAGTCCTTGAACAGAAACCGGTGCTTGATGTCACGTCCAAGAAAGCAAAACAAAAATGCAGGTTAACTAAAAATGAAACAAGTCGCTTCTCCAGTCTTCTCTCGGGTGAGACAATTTCAGGTAGTAGCTCCAGTCATCAGTCTGCTTCCTCCTGAGTGAGACATGCATTGCCAGGAGTATTTTGTTTTTAAAACAGAGGGACTGCAGGGGGAGGACTCAGTTTCCTTCCATGGGTGGTTTCCCAAGGCTGTGGGAGAAAAGGAGAAGTTACCATCAGTGATCGTGCCCCCTCATGTCCCAAGTGGTAGTGCTTACCTTAGATGAGTCCAGAAAGCAAACCTCAGATGTGCAAGCATAACACTGTATATGAGTTTTTTCTCCACATACTCTGGTTTTGCTACCAGCATCCTGAAAGTATGCGTGCTAGGTTGATTGGCAATTCTAAAGGGATTATTTATACTCAAAATATTCCATCTAATCATGCCCAGGTTTTCTGTTCAAATCAGATCAGCTTACTATCTCCAAACTTTAGACCTCTACCCTTATTTTCATTCTAGCAGTGTGACGCCCTTCCTTCACCCCCATCTTGTGGAAAGCTGTCTTTAACAACATCTCTGCATCCTCTAAAATTCCCAGCTACCAGCATACTCAATTTAAATATGTACATTGTGGGTATGTCAACCCAATGACTGTCCAATATTTTCTCCGCTAATACTCCCTTTTATTCCCTCATAGATTTCTACTCCTGGACCTCTCATCTCTTACCTTGACTTCTATCTAGCAGATGATATTCTGTTTGTGAGCCACCTCAGCTAAACTAAATTTAGTCTCTCACTGAAAATCTCCCGACTCTGGAAACCCTCCTTCTTTAGTTTATCCTTACGTGAACTGTCAGTGGCACGGATCGATGGATCATCTGGCTCTAATATTGAGAAATGGTGAGCTGCTGTCTCGGTGACAGCACAAAGCGTCTCAGTATCAGTATCTGAACGTGTGAGATACTCCACACTACAGGCTGTGGTTCTGCTTCCTGAAAAGCTGCATGTGCTTCAAAATGCTGTTGGACACTTATTGTCATGCTTTAGTAGTTACATAAATTATTTGTTCAGTATGCTTTGGTTTTCCCATGTAAGTTAGAAATCTTCTCACCACTCTATAATTAAGCAAATGTTTGTGATTGCTGAGATCCAACAAATGAACACTTCCAACTATTTGGAATCACTAACACACTTCTCTTTGTGAATTCTGAGTTAGCTTTGTTAAAACTGTCACCAGGAACAGTTTCCACATGCCTCCATATTTATGAAATCCATCCCATCTTGACACTTGCATTTGGTTGGGAGCTGGTTGGCAGGGGGGTCTGTATAATGCCGCAAATCTTAATCCTTATTCTTCCCTGTTTCTTAGCCCGCTCTCTGCACTGGGGATCACTGTGTCTTGTCAGGCCTTTTTTCACTGGCCTACACAGGTATTGGTACATTGTAATCCTATATGGACCCCTTTCGGGCGGCATGGTGGCGCAGTGGGTAGCGCTGCTGCCTCGCAGTTAGGAGACCCGGGTTCGCTTCCCAGGTCCTCCCTGCATGGAGTTTGCATGTTCTCCCCGTGTCTGCGTGGGTTTCCTCTGGGTACACCGGTTTCCTCCCACAGTCCAAAGACATGCAGGTTAGGTGCATTGGCAATTCTAAATTGTCCCTGTGGTGGGCTGGCACCCTGCCCGGGGTTTGTTTCCTGCCCTGTGTTGGCTGGGATTGGCTCCAGCAGAACCCCGTGACCCTGTAGTTAGGATATAGCGGGTTGAATAATGGATGGATCCCTTTTACAGGGCAACTTTGAGACGGCGGGCACCTTGGGGGGTGGTTTGTAGTTGCCAAAATTGTCATTACAATTTTGTTTTGTTTTTTTAATATTCCTGATAGTTTTTCTGCTTACTGCACTCAAAGTGTTTTCAATGGAAAAAAAATAATTAAAGTGATTATTTATGAATGTCAGTGTGGGTGTCGAAGTGAGGGGCACCACAAAGGACTGGCATCTGCCAAAGCTGTGTAGAGCACTGCCTTGACATACTCCAGCCTCCATGTTATAGTATAATATACTGCAGGGCAACATGGTGATGTACTGGGTATTACTGTCTCGTCAAACATCCAACATCCAGGGGTTAAATCACGCCCAGGGATATTTGAGAGTTGAATGTTATGTTATAATACATTTGCACATCTTTTGAACAAGAATAATTTGTCCTTTTAAAATACCCAATTGGTACCTTAAATACAATTGGGACCACCATTAAATTGAATCAATCACTAAAACAGCATGACCAGTAACCAGACACATCAGCAGAGAACACAATCAGTCAAGAATTCAGCACATACTTCATCTCTTCTTTAATGTTTTTCACATAAGTTGTCTGACAAAAACTCATATCTCTCATTAACTGAGAAAACCAAGCTTTCCTGACCTGACCTGATTCTGAGTTTACCCAGTCATTTCTTTTCCAGAGGAATCAAACAATAAGAATAATAGCAACAATTAAAATGTTTATGCTTTGCAGATAGTTAAGAACTAAAAACTGTAATCTCAGTTCAGGTATAATTGAGGTACCAGCTATCTCCTGTTTTGTATACCTCACTAGTATCCTGATTGAGGTGACAAAACATCTCAGTGACAGCACAAAGCATCTCAGTATCAGTATCTGAACATGTGAGATACTCCACACTACAGGCTGTGGTTCTGCTTCCTGAAAAGCTGTATGTGGTTCAAAATGTTGTTGGACACTTATTGTCATGCTTTTAGTAGTTACATAAATTAGTAGTTGTTCAGTATGCTTTGGTTTTCCCATCAAGTTAAAAATCTTCTCACCACTCTGTAATTAAGTAAATGTTTGTGATTGCTGAGATCCAACAAATGAAGACTTCCAACTATTTGGAATCACTGACACACTTCTCTTTGTGAATTCTGAGTTAGCTTTGTTAAAACTGTCACCAGGAACAGTTTCCACATGCCTTCATATTTATGAAATTCATCCCATCTTGACACTTAATGACAAATACTACAGCTAATCATCATGAAAGACTGAATGTCATTATTGATGAAATAATAATATTTCAGCTTTTGGGTTTTTTCCTTTTGTTGATATATTCCTGAGGTATATTTGGTAGCTTCACACCTAAGCTTTTTTTGTGCAAAGCTCTAATATATTCAGGCTTCAGCTGATGGCCTGTAAATAAACTGTATGCCTTTTTTATTATTAATAGGGAGACCCTCATCATGAGCAAGAGTGATCTGGATTGTTGAGTATTTAAACCGTAACAGTCAATGAGATTTTCTCTTCGAAATATGAAAACTCAATTTGCTTCACCAAAAATAAGACAAGAAACATATTCACTAAGTAATAATCAAGAGATAAGAAAAATATGAGGCTAAGAGCTGCTATGTTAGCAAACCAACAAGAAACATTTTATGGAGAAACCGGGGAAAAGGCATAGCCAAAAACAAAAATAAGATCAAAAACCAGGGGCCTCATGTACAGCATAAACGTTGTGTATGCACAGAAATGTTGCGTAAGAACATTTCCACATTCAAATCATGATGTATAAAACCTAAACTTGGCATAAAGCTATGCATATTTCCATGGTAGCTCATACCCTGTCATACGCAAGTTCTCCACTCAGTTTTGCAGACTGGCAGCACCCAGCGTCAAAGCAGTGCTACTGTTCCTGTGTGGTTTATCTTTCTTTTTCAGATCCACATCCCTGACGCGGCTTTATAAATACACTGAAATTAACCGTATATTGTTTATTAGTTTAAGGCATGTGATTGTAATTAAACAGTAACAATATAATGGTCTACGGAATTGTCAAACTATTCCAAAAACCATAGCTGCTTTAGCGTTGTTACTCTCACTGCACCTTCTTCTTCTTCTTTCAGCTGCTCCCATTAGGGGTTGCCACAGCAGATCATCTTTTTCCATATTACTCTCACTGCACCACTCGGAGCAGCTGATCGGAAAGAGAATTATCGGTATACAACATCAAGCGCTTGCTGCCTCAGCCATGCTTCCTATTTGAAATGCTTCTCACATGGCAAACGCTTCAAAACCTTTTCTGTACGGACCTAACAGTTCAGAAAGAGTTTCATCCCAAGAGCTCTAAACACAATCAATCAGTCCATCAACTGCTCCTTGTAGAACTGTTTGTACTTATAAGTACAACTACCTCACTGTAAACTTGCACTACAGTTATAATATTGCAGAACCTGAGCCACTTTATCCATCCATCCATTTTCCAACCCTCTGAATCCGAACACAGGGTCCCACTGGAGCCAATCCCAGCCAACACAGGAACCAATTCTGGGCAGGGTGCCAACCCACCGCAGGACACACACAAACACACCAAGCACACACTAGGGCCAATTTAGAATCGCCAATCCACCTAACCTGCATGTCTTTGGACTGTGGGAGGAAACCCACGCAGACACGGGGAGAACATGCAAACTCCACGCAGGGAGGACCTGGGAAGTGAACCCGGGTCGCCTAACTGCGAGGCAGCAGCGCTACCACTGCGCCACCGTGTCACCCCTGAGCCACTTTATAAAGCGCATATTTACATATGATGACGATATCATTTTAAAGATGAAATGCAGCAAAATATGTTTATTATATTATACAGATAAAACTTTAACTTCATTTAAATAATCTATATTGTTAATAATTAAAGGACACGGTGTCACTACGCTAGCAAGGATCTGGCGATCCGTTCACGGATTGTTCCTGTCTCACAATATATGCTTCACTGGGTCTGGCATGAAGGATAGAATAATTAAACATGTACTACGAAGATATTTCAATGTTCCTTAAAAGTTCTGAAGAATCGCGTTATAAGCTTACAGATGGCTTAACGTCTATTACAGAGCTGATTGTGTAGTGATTGGGTATTTGGAGAAAGAAAAGGAAGGACAGGAACTGGGGGTTAGTACGTTTGAAAGAGACAGTACTGCTGCAATAAATTATTTCATCGAAGGTCGCACACAATCACTGCGCCACCGTGTTCCCATGTTTAATAACATGCTTTAACTCCTATCATCATGAAAATTATATCAAGTATACATCTCAGTATTTTAATTAATCAGAGAGCTGTAATATTACAAATGTAACGGATTCTGTGTCCTCTCGGAGGAAGAGAAAACCCAGAAACACATAGTGGTTCACACACATAGAAGATCAAATACAAAACAAAACATTTAACGTGCTACTTTAGTTACGATGGGATTTGAGAAACTAGTAAATTAAACAATTTTAAGATGAAGTTTATCATATTCTACTTTAATGACAAAATAAACTACGTGATTAAAGTGGACATTTCAAGATTAAACTTGACATTTCATGCTTTTTTCCCACTGTGTGCCTTTTTTTTTTTATCTGTACCCTAATAAGCTTTCATATGACACTCAGACGGTGGGCTACGACTCGCCTTTTCATGGCGACTTTGATATCTGACAACTTCTTTTTTATTTCGGGCACTGTGCGACTTTGTGAACTTGAGCTTTCGAGTTTCTCCGACACTCTGTCACTCGATCAACTTCCTTTTGTTGTTTATATCACTGTTTAAACCAACAAATAGGACGTTTATCTTTGCCTCCACTTGGTATTTGCTGAAACTCTTCTATTTTCCCCCATGCTTTTCCCATTGTCTTTTCACAGAATGCTGAGCTTAAGGGCTATTTATATTGATTTACATATTCAAAGAGGCATAATTCTGGGAGGAGTTGGGGCAGGACAGCAGGCGCCTAGTGCAGCACCTGTCAGTTTTGGTATTGATTTGTTTTGCTTTCTCTCTCTCTCTCTCTCAGACTGCTCCTGACGCGTATTCCTTTGAAGAAAAAGATACGCACGCTACCCTTTAATTGATAGACGAAACTGTCATCTCTGTCAAGGAGCAAGTTTGAAGAGACAAATGTTTGTTTGCAGTGTTTGAATAAAAATCCTTCTTGTTTCTACGACCTTCTGTGTCTCTCTGTGCAAATCTGTGACCAAAGCGTGACAAGTGGTACCAGGAGTGGGGTGGTAAAGGGATGTACGGTCGACGGTTAAGAATTGGAACATTCGAATCAGGAATATATCGTCCACGATTATCCATATCCGGAATTGGAGGCATGTCATCCTCTGGATCATAAGGAAGTGGAACATCCTGAGCCAAACGAAATAACTCTTCAGTGGCATCCATCTGTGCAACCACTTCTGGTACAATGAAATTCTTTCTTTGCTGTCCACACCAAATGACAAAACCAACGCATAAAGATAAACATACAGTTGTGCTTGAAAGTTTGTGAACCCTTTAGAATTTTCTATATTTCTGCATAAATATAACCTAAATCATCATCAGATTTTCACTCAAGTCCTAAAAGTACATAAAGAGAAACCAGTTAAACAAATGAGACAAACATATTATACTTGATCATTTATTTATTAAGGAAAATGATCGAATATTACATATTTGTGAGTGAAGTATGTGAACCTTTGCTTTCAGTATCTTGTGTGACCCCCATTTGCAGCAATAACTGCAACTAAATGTTTCCGGTAACTTTTGATCATTCCTGCACACCGGCTTGGAGGAATTTTAGCCCATTCCTCCGTACAGAACAGCTACAACTCTGGGATGTTGGTGGGTTTCCTCACCTTAACTGCTCGCTTCAGGTCCTTCCACAACATTGGATTAAGGTCAAGACTTTGACTTGGCCATTCCAAAACATTAACTTTATTTTTCTTTAACCATTCTTTGGTAGAACGACTTGTGTGCTTAGGGTCGTTGTCTTGCTGGTTGACCCACCTTCTCTTGATATTCAGTTCATGGACAGATGTCCTGACATTTTCCTTTAGAATTCTCTAATATAATTCAGAATTCATTGTTCCATCAATGAAGGCAAGCCGTCCTGGCCCAGATGCAGCAAAACAGGCCAAAACCATGATACTACCACCACCATGTTTCAAAGATGGGATAAGGTTCTTATGCTAGAATGCAGAGTTTTCCTTTCTCCAAACATAACGCTTTTCATTTAAACCAAAAAGTTCTATTTTGGTCTCATCCGTCCACAAAACATTCTTCCAATAGCCTTCTGGTTTGTCCACATGATCTTTAGCAAACTGCAGATGAGCAGCGATGTTTTTTTTTGGAAAGCAGTGGCTTTCTCCTTGCAACCCTGCCATGCACACCATTGTTGTTCAGTTTTCTCCTGATGATGGACTCATGAACATGAACATTAGCCAATGTGAGAGAGGCCTTCAGTTGCTTAAAAGTTTGTAACCTCGCCGACTATTACACGCCTTGCTTTTGGAGTGATCTTTGTTGGTTGACCACTCCTGGGTAGGGTAACAATGGTCTTGAATTTCCTCCATTTGTACACAATCTGTCTGATTGTGGATTGGTGGAGTCCAAACTCTTTAGAGATGGTTTTGTAACCTTTGCCAGCCTGATGAGCATCAACAACTCTTTTTCTGAGGTCCTCAGAAATCTCCTTTGTTCATGCCATGATACACTTCCACAAACATGTGTTGTGAAGAGCAGACTTTGATAGATCCCTGTTCTTTAAATAGCACAGGGTGCCCACTCACACCTGATTGTCATCCCATTGATTGAAAACACCTGACTCTAATATCACCTTCAAACTAACTGCTAATTCTAGAGGTTCACATACTTTTGTCATTGAGACACTGGCCGAGAGAGAGCGTGAGTGCGCTAGCGAGCGAGAGAGAGCGCTAGTGCGTGAGCAAGTGAGCGAGAGAGAGCACGAGCGAGCGAGCCCAAGCAGAAGAAGTAAACATTACAGAATTGCATTTCCTCATGTATGACGCGGACCTGATTTTCTAATGCTAATTTTTGGGAAAAAATGTGCGTGTGGTACACGCGTAAATACGGTAATTTGATTTGATTTGTTGTTGATGGTTCTTCAATGTACATAATATAAAAAATATAATCATTGTCTTGCAGTTTACTCCTCAAATACCCATCCCCATATCTGAGGATACGAGAGTCTAGGGGAGCCCACTCCTTTTTTTTAATAACTGAGATGTTTCCCGTGCCTCTACAGGAACTCAAGTGAGTAGGCAAACTATTTTCAGCAAATGCATTTCATTGGTTTAGGCTTTCTGGAAATACTGCCATTCAATAAGGGACAAAATGTTATATCACATTTTTTGAAAGACCCTTGCATTGGAATTTAAGCCATTCTGTTTTATGAACAAGCAAGCAGAGTAAGTAGCTTAAAAAGTAATATCTCCATTTGACAAATACTTGTATTCTTAATTTTTGCTAAGTATTATAAAAATATTCCATGAACAATGTGAAAAAATACTCTATCTACTGGTTTCTTTCCATTATTTATCTGAGTGACTACAAACCTTTCTATAACTTCTGGTTTTGCTAGCATTCATTAAGCTAATGCCCAAGTACAAATTCTATAATTAGAACAGGCCAAAATGCATGTTATCTTTTGGAAAGTTTGACCAAATGCTGCTGTCCGCCCCTACAATAAGAACCTTTTGGGGAGTTTTAAGCTAGAAGTGTTGACTGATAGCTTAAGGTACTAGAATTTAAACAGTAAGGTAGTTCTCACATCCTTCTCACTGTTTGACACTGAAGCAATGCCTGTGATGAAGTTGTATGGTAATTGTGATGGACCATTAGATAAAATAAGGTTTGTGCACCATTGTAGCCTATTGACTTTCCAGTTGGCTTTATCCTGCAGTCCTTGCATATCTTATATTCTTTCAAGCCCATTTACCAACAATCAATATAGTTGTTTCTACCAGAACTTTTCTATCACTTCTGCCATGATTGATGAACGTCCTGAATATGAGCTGCAAATAAATAATTTAGTCTTATAGAAACTGAAAGAAAGAACAGTGGGAGTTTTAGCAAGAAAGAAGAAGAATTAAAATAAGTAACTCAATTATACCTATAAGACAATTTCAGCGTATGTAGATGTGTGGTCCTATAGGACTGTTCAGTGTAGGTACTTTCTGTAATGTACTGAAGAAAATAAATAATCTGAGAAGTGATCAAAAAAATATTTGAGTGTAAGCTATTAAGAGAAATGGAGATAAATCCAAACCAAGCTTTATTTTTCAACATAATCCTTTGTCAAACTTGCATGCAGAGGGATCTTCCGTAAGGCCAAGCAGGAGGAGGTGCTGCCACTAATTGTATCGCTGGTTTACTCCACAGCATCAACCCGTCGCCAGGAGACGACACCTAGCCCTGCCTCTAATGGGGGCCACAAGCCCTGCCTCTTCTGGGATGAGAGGAATATAAGTGGGGCATCTCACTATGGAGGTTGTCTGTGATTCTCTAAGAAACCCTGAGACAGAGAGATCGGGAGGTGAGAAATGTACAAAAAATGTGATATGTATTCGTGTTTGTGCCTTCAGCAGGACAGTTTTCATTTGAACTGTTAATTTTGTTGGGTGTGGCTGGGTTGGCACCCCACAAATTTCCACAGCTGTCAGTATTCTTCACTTCACAACCTGTCAACACTAATACACTTCTTATATCATTCCCAAAGTTTTTCTGTGCCACTCAACCAAAGCATTTTGTCACATTGGTACAGCGACTGTTCTGCTGCTGGCTTGACATCTTCATCAGTAGTATTGTGTGTCCCTTAGAGGTAGCAGTTCAGATTGAGTAACAGGTGTTAAAATGAGGAAAATGTTTGGAAAATCAGGTGAGTGTAGCATCACTTTTTTGTAACAAATGTAGTGTGTGGTAGGGCCTTGTTATAGAGCAGAAGGGAAATGGTTGAGACTTTTCTTTGATGATTTTCTCTAATTGAATTTCACAGAAGTTAAAGGAAGGCAGCATCTTAATGAGCAGTTATATAGGTTTTTTGAGGCATCTAATTAATATGTCCTGGGTATGATGTTAAACTGCATCCAGCCCTGCAAGCAGTCCTCCAACTTGCAGGGAAATCATGGGGGTTGGTGGCAGGATTGGCACTCCAGCCACCATAAAATAAACTTCACACAGCTGTGAATCAACAGGAAGGACTCCTTTTTGCTCTTTGTGAGAGTAGCTCTGCTGCAGCTGTCCATAGGAAGGCTGCCCGTATCATGAAGGGAATTGGGGAAAGCCCTCGGGAGCTCCATTCCCGGAAGATATCAAACCGCCGGAGAGTCAAGGGGGTCAAGCTTTTTGGGGATCAGAACTGATGTGGTCCTGAAGCATCGCCTGCTGCACAGAGCGGAGTCCCATTTTAAGGGTCCCATCAGTTTAGGCGCGTGGAATGTCTTGTCTCTCCAGCATGATGATCATCTTCCTCTGCTGTCGGAGGAGCTGCATAAACTCTGCATTTCAGTGCCGGCACTCTCTGAGGTGTACAGACCTGGGACTGGTCAGATCTCTGTAGGTGGGCACACCTTTCATTGGTCTGGTCACTCTGATGGCTGTCATACTCAGGGAGTAGCTGTTGCTGTAGCGGGTCGACTTCTTCCAATGGTGTTCGATGTCACTCCTTTCATGAGCGTATTATGAGGCTCAGATTACGGCACTCTCTGGGTGCCTCAGTGTATGCTCCAACCGCGGTGAGTGATGTGAGGGAGACATTTTATTCGCAACTTTACTCAGTGGTTAATGGGCGAGCGAGGTGACACTCTTCATGGGTGACTTCAATGCAACCACTGGCACTGACAGGGCTGGCTATGAGGAATGTCTCGGTCCCCATGGGTCTGTTGACTATGGTGAAAGTGACTGAATGTTCCTTGATTTTGCTAAAGGTCGGGGGCTGCGAATCGCTGGACTCTAGTTCCAGCGCCCTGAGCTGCATCGTTGGACTTGGTACTCCATTACTGGTGGTGAAGTGAAGGAGATTGATCACATCCTTGTGGGCAGATGCTGGAGGCTCTTTCAGGTTCTACAGAAGAGCCCAACTGACTGGAAAACGGGACTTGTTGTCACTTGCAACTACAGGGGAATAACACTGCTCTCAATGCCAGGTAAGGTACTTGTTAGGGTCATTCTCAATAGGATCCGTGATCACTTGCTCACCTACCAGCGACCAGAGCAGTCTGGTTTTACACCTAAGAAATCTACCATCGACCGCATCCTGGCACTGAGGGTTTTCATAAAGCACAAACATGAATATCGGCAAAGTTTCTGTGCAGCCTTTGTCAATTTTCATAAAGCATTCAACTCAGTTGATCGAGCTGCCCTGTGGAACATCCTGACCATTCGCAGGATCCTCTCAAGGTTCCTGGATATCATGGCCAGCCTGTACATTGGTACTGTGAGTGCTGTGCAGAGTGGATTCTGGGGTTTTTTCAAGGGTGTGTTCTTGCTCATACTCTGTTCAATGCTTGCATGGACTGGGTGCTGGACAAGGTCATGGGGTCCAGTGGCTGTGGGGCATCTTTTGGTGATTCACTGATCTTAACATTGCTGATGATGCTGTGATTTTCGCGGGAGTGTGGTGCTCCCGATATTTATGCAAAAAAATGAAGGTTCAAGTCTTTAGCATCCTGGTGCTTCCTGTCTTGCTATATGGTTTTGAGACATGAATGCTATCCAGTGATGAAGACTGGACTCCCTTGGTACTGTGTCTCTTCGGAGAATTCTTGGGCTCTGCTGGTTTGAATGAGTGGTTGCTCATGGAGTCCCGAATGAGGCACATTACCTGCATTGTGAGGGAGCGTCAATTACGGCACTACGGTCATGTGGTGCGATTCCCCAAGTCATTGTTGAGGACCCGAGTGGCTGGACCAGGCCGAGGGGTCGCCCACTTAACACCTGGCTGCGGCAGATAGAGGGTCATTTCCGAAGGGTGCGACGGGACCATGTGTCTGCCTGGGGAGTTGCCAATCAGGATCCCGATCTGTTTCGTTGTGTGGTGGGTGCGGCAATACACTGTACCAGTGCATGCTCCCCAACTTGACTTGATATCCTCAACATTATTTAAAATTATGCCCTAGATCTTGATATCTCTGGTTAAGATCTGGAATTTTAGGTTTTAGAGAATCACCCTGCTTCCATTATTTTCATTTAAGTTAGGCCTATAGGTGTGATGATGCTTTATTTCTGTCAACACTCTGGGCACCCAGCCTTGCGCATGTTTAATTGTTAATGAAGAATAAATTCAGCTGACCCATTACTAATCTTCTTAATGCCTGTTATCTTTCCATTTCAACTTGTTTACCAATGGCAAAACGTTTGTCTATTGATGATGTCATTGACTTTTCTTTTTTTTTTTTTTTTTAACCGTGTCCTGTTCGGCTGTGAAGCAATCAGAATTGATGTCTGAATGCTGGCGACTAGCCTTACAGTTTTTCTCTCAGGTGGAGCGTTACAGCTTCTGCTGACGCCACGCCTGATACCAAAACTTTATTAGAAATATTTTCAGATGTTTTTAAGATTCGAACCGGACACGGAGACAAAAATGAAAGAAAAAGAAGAGAGAAAAGGAGGAGATGGAGGTAAAGGGGGAAGGGGGGATTTTCGTATAGAATAAACAATAAATGAACCAGAATCCGCTTCTAGACCTGCAGAAAAAGAGGGGAAAAAAAAAAAAAGAAAACCACAAGACAAAAACATTGATGCATCAGCTACATGAAGATATATAAAAGTAAAAATGTTTGCTAACAATCACACAGTAATTATTACTAAGGCATTTAGGGCCAACCACAGCCTTAGGTCATGTGCTGAAGATGTCCAAGTCATACCTATGAAAGCACCATGTGAGCACCTGTGTGCGTACGCACGCTTGTATGTGTAAGGTTTCTCTATAGGAGCGTCCAATAGTGAGTCTGAAGGGCCACAGACCTGCCCACAAAAACGTGCGGAAGATGGAGGGAGTTCCAAGCCCAGAAATCCAGTGGTCACCCCAGAGCGCGGAGACCCCAGGTAGACCGTCACCAGAGAAGCCCCAACCCCCCCTCGAGAGGCGCAGAGGATCACCCCGGGGGGCCACAACCAGCAGCCTGCAGAGTCCCGGGAGACATCAACGGCTAGCCCCCAGGCCTGCCCGTAGCCGCTCACCCCGGAGCCGGCCGGGCCCGGAACCCAGCAGCCCGGGACACAAGGACGACCCACCCCGCCGAGGACCCAACAGAGCCCAGGGACCCAGATCCCACCAGGTAGCCACCAGGAGCGACCAGACAGATGCTTAAAAAAAAAAAAAAAAAAAAAAAA
>JANRMT010062854.1:3101879-3145512 GCA_026402145.1 Polypterus bichir lapradei | reverse complement strand
GAAATGAAACCTGCCCAACTTTTGTAAGGAAGCTGTAAGGAATAAGCCTGCCAAATTTCAGCCTTGTACCTACACGGGAAGTTGGAGAATTAGTGATGAGTCAGTCAGTCAGTCAGTCAGTCAGTCAGTGAGTGAGTGAGGGCTTTGCCTTTTATTAGTATAGATAATATGCCCAGACTATAAGCAGAATATAAATGTGTTGCTTAAAATAATACAACTTGATAATAGGCTACCAGGTGGCTCTCTGTCTTAATGTTTATTGCTCTCTGGTTCAACGTGGTCTGTCATGGCCCTTGATCCAGAATGCAGCTTTTCTAGGGTAGCAGCAATGGCCTTTCCTCAGGATGGAAAATGGCAAAGAAGGAGAGTATGCCTTTGTTGGTCTCATTTATCCAGTTCTAATGGTCCTTAACTCAGCTTTTGCTAGAATGGGAGAATGTGGTTTCCACTAACTCAGCTCAGATAAATTCAATCCCCATTCCAGCCCATGTTTTCCTCCTGGGGGAAGAAAGGGTGTCATTAATTTTAGCTATCTCTTTCATTTGGCCAATGCTATACTCCATCTGTCATCCTACATCCCAAAAAAGTGTGTTTTACTGAGTGGCCTGGAATGTGTGAGTGAGGGTACATGATTGAACCTTGTGATGGACTGTCACATTTCAGTGGTCAGAGTAGGCTCATTGTAATCTGTTCCTGTCCAAGTTCTTATGCACTTATATAAAGTTAACAAATTAATGTGTTTTAACTAATATTAATAACTAGGTGAAGAACTAATTTCAATTGCTTTTCTCTTTTCATATGGTGATATTTATAGTTACACATACGCTGTGTTACCGTAATAACAGCTCTTATTTTTTTTCTTATTAATTTTTTTTGCTCTCAGATTAAAAAATAGAAAGATAACTGTAGTTGTACCATGCCAGTCTTTTTGAGTCTGAGATCATTATGGAGTTACCACCAAACCAATATATTTTCATCAACATGAGCTGCTATAACAAAAAATCGATATATATATATAAAAACAAATACAAGAGCTGTTATTACGATAACATAGTTAGTACTAGCATAAAATCACTATCAATATTATTAAATGAAAGAAAAAAAAACAACTGAAATTAGTACCCATCTAGTTATGAATTTTTGTTAAACCATATTAATTTAAAATTATATAAATATGTTAGAATTTGGAAAGGAACTGAATTATTGTATTATGGGAAAGCAGAAAAATAATATCTTAAAAAATTGAATTCTATTCTGAAGATAAAGAGAAGCAAAAGTGGCCCTTCAGGTATGGATAACTCATAATACACTGTCAGTGAGTTGTCCGTTATACTGCTAAGCAATCAGCACAGCACAAACTAATCTTGCTAATAATGGCCAGTATGCTTCTTGTTGCATGTGCAGCAGCTCTGATCTTTTGTTTGCAGATTAACTGCATTTCCATTTCTAAACAAATCCTATGTTTATATCAGTTAGGGTAGCTGCCAGTGGTGAACCTACATTTTTGGGACCCTAAAACTTGAATTGATATGGGGGCTCCTTCACAACCAGCAATGAGGTCTGGGTAACCACTGTTATCTTCTCCAATGGGATTGTTTCATGACAGGTCACCAAAATTAAAAACAAATTATCACTACATTTCAGATTGTGATTAAAATTGCTTTGCTGGATTATCTCACATGTAAAGGTCACTGATGTAAATAAAAATTTCCTATGCTAATTTATGGGGGATGAAAATTAGGGAAATGTTTTATATACATGTATGATAAAAAAAAAACATAGAAAAGACCACAGCCAATATAATCTGTTATTTTAGACACAGACGACAAATCATACTAAATGAAGTACATTTTTTGAAAAAAAAAACTTTTTTTTTATTTATGGCTAGCCTACATGATATTTTAATAGCCTTTTAATTTTTATTTTAACTGTTATTTTGTATTGAATTACACTATATTATTAATATTCAAATACAGTAAACATCCAAAACTTTTAAGCAATGTGGCCTAAAGACGCTTCTGGGGCCCCTGACGCATAAGCTTTATTAGTTTTATAGTAGAGCCATCCCTAGTAGCTGCACTTTCCCATGTAATTAATTAGTTCAAACAACATAATAATCTGCAGATAGTATTAGTTCAATGAATTCAGTCTTATATATGCTTACATAACTGCTTTCCCCTTCCATTTATTCCTTTTTTTTTGTACTTCTACAGAGTTGCTGTGCAAAGAAAATCTCTAAAATATTCAAGTTCAAGCAACCGGCTCTCAAAGTAAAACTGAAACAGTAAACTAATTTGTGGTTGTACAGGATGTTTCTCCGTTTTGAGATAGATAAGTATGCAAATTAAATAATGCTTTGCAATTTGACATTGTACAGGAAGACTTTGTACAAAGCAATCTGTTTGAGATATCTGAACAAAAATAAACTGTCTCTGCAAATTTTATTGAAGAGTAAGCATGCCACATTTCAACAAAAGTTGTTAACAGACAGACAGACATGGCTATTACAATAGGCACTTAAAGCATTACATGCAAACTTTATTTTAAAAAAAGTAAACTGAAACACATATGTCAAAGTTCAACAAAACAAACTAAGCATTTGAACCATCAAGCTTTGTCTTTGATGGATGTCTGATTACTTGGCTTTGAAAAAGGAAATCAAATTCTGAAATGCATCGGTCAAAGAAGAATTGATTGGATGACAATGACCGGACACTTTTGTCATATTTACTTCCTTGTTAAAATCTATCTTCATATTGCAATGGCATTGAGAGAGTTGTATCATTCCTGGGATGAGTCACCATCATTATGAGTTCCATCATGCAAATAAGCAGCTTCAAACCCAGCTGCTGTGGAGCCTAAAAAGTTTGCTTTAGAACTCCAGTTAACTTCTTAGGAGAGTGAGCTACCAAAAAGAGCAATGTAAAAGAGAGAGAAACCATTGGAACTAGGTGGTGGTGCTTCATTAGTGTTAGTCGTTTGATGAGGAGAAGACCTACGGTCTGACTCAGCAAAGCACTGAGTGCTGCAGAGACCTAAAATGGACTAGCTCCTCTGAGGAGTTGCCTTAGTCTTGAAGCTGAGACCCTGAATCCCGAATGTCATTTGCAGCATCAGTACAAGAAGGAAGACAGCTGAGAGACTGCTACCCTTGCAGTTCCACCACAGCTTCTCCATCTGTTAACAGTCTATTGGAATGGGTGTGTTAACAAAGGTGGATCTTAAGTCTCATGGAGCTGGGAAAAAGTGTTGCAGATTGAGTTGCCAATGACCCCAGGTTAGCAGTGTAAAACAGGGCCAACAACAACACTAAAGAAAGGATGAAGCATATCATAGAGGCATGGAGGGAGAGCTTCAGAGCTGAGATCTGGACCTGGAATCCAGATGCTCAAGACCCCCACTGATGTGTCTTTGTTACTGGTCACATGGCTGCAATGGAAATGAAGACTGCCCCACTGCTTCGAAGAGTTTGTTTACTGTTGCACGGAGTACGAAACAGTCACTGAGGACAGGAGCATCACAGAATGGAACATGCAATGGCACTGTCAAGTTGCATCAGCCTGTGAATGAGTCAATAACAGAATGAGCTGGTATCCCATCATGCAAATGAGCAGCTTCAGTTCCAGCCACAGGGGATCCTAGAAAAAAGGTAAGCCAGTGAAAGTTGAAAAAAAGATTTCCAACTTGTTCAGCAATGGTGAGCCATCCTTCTTAGGACAGTGTGCTACCTAAAAAAGTAAGAATCCACTGTCACTCAGCGCCAGTGAGCACCAGCATGTTGCGGTGTTACAATATGTATTTGGAAGACAATTTTTCACTGTTATGGCTGCAAAACACGATGAGGGCTCAATATTGGAAGCTGTATATGTGAAATTAAAGGTTTGTTCTCTTTGTTCTTGTCAAATTGGCTTCAATTTACTTACTTTAAATATACTTTGCTGTTTTTATAGTTAGGGCTTTCAGATATAACAGTGAGCCAGGAATCAGTGTTCAGGTTAAGGAGTGTAAAATCAATACAAGTAAAAGTTCTTGTCATATCAGTCTCCAGATACTGAAAACATGGGAGCATCTCTGACCCCAAGTAAGCCGATTTCTATGAGTCTTTAATTTCTTTAATGCCTTTTTCTATGTCAGGTGCAACTGAACCAAGTCCCCATGAAGGAACTGTATTTTGAGTTATTGTACCTTCTCAACAAACCTGCCAAATATGATGTATTTTTCCCCTGGATTTACTTTTTATCTTTCTTTATTAATACTGCATGTCTGCACTGCACAACAAGCTATAAAATGCAGTCAATTTACCATGCAAGGGTGCCATTTCTGGGTTTCCCTGACTGCTCCTGTATGACTACTGACTTTCATCTGCTTGGGAAGCAGTGATTTTATATTCTTCTCTTAAAATATAATTAAGCAGCTGAATGTGCAGATCATTGCACAAACCCAAAGTGCAGTAACATTATGCTATAAATACATTCTGGTTTCTATCATTCACCATGCACCTTGTAATACTGTATATACATTATGTGAAAACAAGGCAAGGAAGTGATTTTCATTACTTTGTATCATGCTGCAAATAAAAAGTAATGTATCTCCAACTGGAAATATTGTACAATATCTAATACCAAAACTTAATGAAGGAGCATTAATGTGTTCATTTTGTGAGGTAATTCTTCCGTTCCCAGTTCATGAGGGCACTAAAGGGCACTCAGTCTTCTCTGAAACTATAGGCACCACACAGAAACCAGCTCTGGAATGGAGTCCTCACACACCCATGACTACGCAGACCAACTTAGTTAGAGATGCCAGTCAACTTTATGCAATGTCTTTGGGATGCAGGAGGAAATCAATATACCTGAGGAAACACTGGGAGAACATGCAAACTGACAAATAGTTACAATGCCACAAATTGAACCTAGGTCAATGGTACTCTTTCTTCGCTTGTATCATGCTAAAATTCTAAGAATTTTACATTTACTTCCCAATTTGCTTTGTGCGTGATGCTGCCAGGTTAGAATTCAGCTACCTGTGATCCGGAAATATTTAAAGCGGACTAATAAGTGAATGAATGGTCGAATTTTCATTTGATAGTTTGTAGCTGCCATGAGGCGCTCAGATTCTCACTGTCCTAAAATGGTGATGTATTTATTTTAATTTGGGGATGCCAGGAATGCACCCAGAATGCACAAACTCAGACACAGAGACACATAACACAGCAGTTCAATACATTAATCATTAAAGAATATATTAAATGAACAATGATGGCAAACAAAAATTAAACAAAAACACAGACACAGGAACCCACCTGAATAATGTCAAGGGCAATAATTAACTAACACAGAACAAATGAAACCCGACAAAAGAATAAGCAGAAAACAATCAAAAGTAAACACTCCCAACACAGTCCAAATAGAGTCCAGTTTCACAGATGCAGATGACGGTGATAATTGGAATGAAACCCCCTGTATACAGCCTCCTGAATGTTATGTAAAGTTTTGTCCTACCATGTTCCAGTTGTAAGTGAAGATATCTAGAATTTGAGAGTGCTCCTCAGACAAAGATGTTTTCCAACCCAGGCGAAATCACACAATCAAGCAGGCACACAAGAAAATAAATCCGGAGAAAACTGTAATCCGATGGGCATAACTGTAATCCAATTGTGAAGTGAATTATTCTGCTGGTTTCTTACTACCTTTTTTTAAAGTAGTGTCTTATCTTGTTTCACCCAGCAGGCCTTGCAGGAGTACTCCCGGGGCTGCTGGGATTTGCAGTCCATTTAAGTAGCATTCTGGTGAATGAAAATTCCAAATAATTTTAGTGTTTGCCAATTGAGTGATATGACATGTTTTTTTAGGATTGCTCCCTGACTTGCACATTTTATTTGCCAAAGCTACATCTGCAATATTTCTGGCATTCCGGCACAGCGTGTAGAGTGTAGTGCTGATGACATGATAGATTTCCATGAAAGGAAAATGTTGTTTGTGCTTGAAAAGGTGACTCCAAGGCTATGCTATTTCACTTTATGCAACACAATTAAAAAAATGAATCTGGTTCATGATGTCTGTGTGTTGCATCTTCTCTGACTTCTGGAATTTAGCCTAACAGTGGGCAGGGATACCTGACATGATAATTAGAAGAACAGTAAGAACAGGGAGAAAACACCTCCTGGCCAAAACAGGGCACATTCCCAGAATGTCCTGGGGCTTCATGTATTAATGGTGCGTACGCACAAAAATGTTGCATACGCCGTTTCCACACTCACATCGCGATGTATAAAACCTAAACTTGGCTTAAAGCCACACACATTTTCACGGCAGCTTAACACTTGGCGTACGCAAGTTCTACGCTCGGTTTTGCAATCTGCCAGCACCCAGCGTCAAAGCAGTGCTTTTGTTCCAGTGTGGTTTCCCTTTCTTTTTTAGATTCACATCCCTGACGCGGATTTATCAAATACACTGAAATTAACCACATATTGTTTATTAGTTTAAGGCATCTCATTGCAATTAACCTGTAACAATATAATGAGCCACGGAATGGCCAAACTATTCTAAATACCATAGCTGCTTTAGCGTTGTTACTGTATCTGAGTTGGGAATCACAGCTCTACAGCAGCTGATCGGAAAGAGAATTATCAGTATACAGCATCAAGCACACGCTGCCTTCGCCATGCGCACTGTCTGTTGAACTGCTCTCATACGACAAACTCTTCAGAGCCTTTCCTGTAGGAACCTCGCGGCTCAGAAATAGTTTCATCCCAAGAACTATAAACGCACTCAATCAGTCCATCAATTGCTCTTTGTAGAACTGTTTGTACTTATTAGTACAATTGCCTCACTGTAAACTTGCGATACAGTTATAATATTGCACAACCTGAGCCACTTTATAAAGTTAGTATTTACATATGATGATGATATCATTTTTAAGATGAAACGCAGCAAAATATGTTTATTACATTATACAGATAAAATGTTAACATTTAAATAATCTATATTGTTAATAATTAAACATGTGAGGACACGGTGTTGCAGCGCTAGCGACGATCTGGTGCCTCATTCAGGGATTGTTCCTGCCTCGCGCTGTATTCTTGCTGGGGCTGGTACAACACTGGAAGGACATATGGATAGAATATTTAAATATGTACTACGAAGATATTTCAATGTTCCTTAAAAGTTTTGAAGAATCGGCATTCTAAGCTTACAGATGGTTTAAGAACTATTACAGAGTTGATTGTGTGGCGATTGGTTACTTGAAGAAAGAAAAGTGAGGACAGGAATTGGAGGTTAGTACATTTGAAAGAGACAATACTGCTGCAATAAATTATTTCATCAAAGGTCGCACACAGTGCAGCAAGCATCTTGCTGGAGGCAAGAACAATATCTGGACAGTACGCCAGGATGTGACTATCACTGCGCCACTGTGTTCCCAGGTTTAATATATGCTTTAAATGATATGATATGAATATTGAAATGATATCAAGTATTCATCTCAGTATTTAAATTATTCAGAGAACTGTAATATCACAAATGTAATGGATTCTGTGTCCTGTCAGAGGAAGAGAAAGCCTATTTAAGAAGCATGTAGTAATTCATACACAGAGGACATAGAAGAACACTTACAAAACAAAGCATTTAATGTGCTACTTTAGTTATGATGGTATTTGTGAAACTAGTAAATTAAATGAGTTAAAGATTGATGTTCCACTTTAATGACAAAATAAACTGTGTGATTAAAGTGGAAATTTTGAGATTAAAGTTGACATTTCAAGCTTTTGTCTCACTGTGTCCCTATTTTTTTTTCTTTTCTCTGTACCCTAAAAAGCTTTCATATGACACTTAGACGGTGGGCTACGACTCACCTTTTCACGGCGACTTTTATATCTGACATTTCAGGCACTGTATGACTATGTGAACTTGAGCTTTCAAGTTTCTCTGACACTCTGTGTCACTCAATCAACTTCCTTTTGTTGGTTATACCACTGTTTAAACCAACAAATAGTACGTTTTTCCTTGCCTCCACTTGGTATTCGCTAAAATTCTTCTATTTTCCCCCGTGCTTTTGCCATTGCTTTTCACAGAACACTGAGCTTAAGGGCTATTTATATTGATTTGCATATTCAAAGAGGCGTAATTCTGATAGGACTTGGGGTGGGGCAGCAGGAGCGTGCATGTGCGTTACTTTTCATGCTGGCCGGGATTTATGGAGCAGAAGAACAGGGAAGTTGGCGAATGCACAGATTACTGCATCTGGATTTTTTTGTACATACGCACACTTCCATTTTTGTCCGTGCACCACGTTTTAGTGTGAATTCTACACACAGTGTTATGCATGAGGCCCCTGGTCATTACAAAGTTGAGTCAGCTAAGGATTGGCCTTGCCCTTCAAAGACAACTGAAAAGTGAAAGGTGAGGGAACACTAGGAGCCACTAGAGAAAGTTCTAGATTTGTGTTGTTGTAGAAAATCAAATACATTCCCTCAGTTCCAAAATTATTCCAAGATTTGGTTGGGAGTAATCCTGAATGGCCTGAAGTTGAGCAAATGCAGAGTCAGAAAAGTGGGACAAACACGTATCTGGCAAAAGGGAGAGAGATCAGGGTTAGAGAGAGAAATTTTGAGACAAGCGGGATTGCTTTTTGTTACCAGAATGATGAGTTATTGGACAAGCCACCAACATAACAGAAGGAGTTTCAACAGCCATTCTGGTAGACCCAGATAAGGTGCAGGCTTATTGTTTTAGTTTAACTTTGTCTTCTCTCCCTTCTCTCCCTTCTCTTCCCTTCTTGTATTGATCTTTGTAATTAATTAACTATTTTTAATGAATGTATTATCTCCTGGGTGTTATTTTGTATGAAGAGGGTTGCTTAAAGGGTTTCCTCCCATTATTTCTCTTAACTTTTATATAACCCAGTGGATACTCAAACTGAGTTCAGGGGGACCACTGTGGCTTTGGCTATTTATTACAACTAATTCCACATTCTCTGCCCCAGTCATACTTTTACTTGATCTCATGCGTTCTTTTATTCTAGAAAAATTTTAAATTTTTGTGTTTTTGTCAAAACTATAACGTGAAAGTTTTCTTTTGACATGCTCTTAGTTATAGAGTATATTCATTTAATTGTATTCAAATACTGACAATACATGCTAAAAGTTAAATGGTTTATAATGCACAGCCAAATGAAAATGGCAGTGAAGTAATTTCTCCTCTATAGAGTTCAGCGTTCTTTGTACCTGCATATGCATAAAATATTGCTAATCATCAGCATTTGGATACAATCAAGGGAACAAACTCTATAGAAACAACTAAATTATAAAGAAAATGGCAGAATAAAAAGTAAACATATAAAGCTATAGCAAAGAATACAAGCCTCACCTTGCAAATTGCCAAATCTTGTATGCCAAACATAAAATCCTTTTTTACTTCTTATTTTGTATGATGTAAATCATTTTAATAATCTACTCATTGATTTCTTTTATTAAAACTTTCTATAAGCCAAATTAACCAGAGTGGACCTTAAGAATATATCTATTTTCACCTGAAGATAATAAATTGTGAAATATAGAGGGCACTTCAGATCCCCAAAACCTCAGACACACCCACATGGACATGAACCCCTAGTTTAAAAGAAATTTTATTTACTAAAATATCCCCACAGACTCAATACACTCAAAATTCCATGTCTTACACTCCTGTCAAGCAAGATTTGTTCACCTCCCGAACCCTAAACCTAATTCCACACGTAAGGCACAGCAGTTATTTTTTATGTTGGACATGAGAGTACTTTCAGTGCCAGACTTTTGAACCCAGGCAGAACAGCTATAAAACAAGGCAGACCACTCCCAGCAGTGCCCTCTTGTGGCCCCCAAGGAACCCAACAGGGCTGCACACCTAGTCTAACCTGGAGGCACTCCAGAGAGATCATTGACATCTAGCACACTCAGGGAACAGTTGCTCTTGAGAAATAGCCCCTATGTGTTCATTTGCTATTCCTTCCTCCCAAAAGAGAGAGAGAGCAGCACCCATGCTGCTGTCCAGCCATAATGGTGGCCTCCTGGCTGGGTGAAGCAATACTTTCCATCCTAGCCAGGGTACAAGATCAGCTCTGTCTATCAGAAAGTTAAAAAAAAAAAGTGCTGAAAGAATAATATTAATGTATAAGCAAAGTGGTAATTTTAATGAATTCTTAGCAATTTTTTAAACCATTAAACTAAACAATGAAGTGAATTTAAAGGAAGAACTATGCATTGATTGTGGAAATTGGCTAGAATAAAAACATGCAGCCATTGAGGTCCCTAAGAATGGACTTGAAAACATCGGATTCCACCCAAATATATTATCTTAGTTCATTTATGGGACTAATATTGAATGAGGTGCCAGTCTGTCAAAGGAACACATACACCCTCAGATTTGGCTAGCCTTTTAAACATCTATGTATGTGTGAAGAAAACAGAGAAAAATCCAGAAAAGCATAGGAAGAAAGTGCAGTCTCTTTTAACAGTGTCCATACTGAATTTAACCCCAGGACCGTAGAGCTTTCAGGTAGCAGCACTGACTCACACCACCAAGCTACTGAGCTTCTCTGTATGTGGCCAGATTTTCTCCAGATGTTCTTATTATTCATTTGACACTAATGGGGAGCTGCTGTTTTATGGGCATTAGAATAATGTTTAAAAATATGTCCTTGCTAACAAAAAACAAATTTCAGTGAGAAAAATAAATACAAATTTATCAAGTTTTTCAGGAGGTCATTAATTTTATGGTTATTCTTTTCATAGTACGAAGAGAGACTCTCAATTGCAGTTCTTTATGTACGGTACTTATTATAATTTACTGTAGCAGGAAACAAAGCCTCACTTTTCAAATTGCTGAGGTATACCAAATGTGAAATCATTTTTCATTTCTTATTTTATGTGATATAAATCATTTTAATAATCTACTCATTGATCTCTTTTATTAAAACTCTGTGTAAATGCAGAGCCAAATTAACTAGAAAGCAAAGTTTATTCCCACAATACTCAGCCCGAGGAAATAATTAGAATTTTTAAAGTAATGAGTGGACCAAAGAATATGTCTATATTCACAAAAAGATAGTAAGTATTAAAAAGTGCTGGCTGGAACAAAAAATATTGATGTATAAGCAAAGTGGGGATTTTAATGAACTACTAGAATAAAATAAAGTGCATACAGAACAGTATGTCACTTGCATCAGTAGTAGTTTAGTTCCTGAAGTGCTACATCTTTTTGCCCTTGACCCTGTCACTGCCTGTCACTGCCTAAGCTTCTCCTGTTCCACTGCCTCCCAATCTCATCCAGCCTCACGGATATTCTGCAGGTATAGCACTCGTCCCGACTCCTTTCACCTGGATTTCCAATTATAACCTGTGCATATTTATTTAAGCACCAAGCTCTGCGGAGGACATTTTTCTTGTTCCACTGTGAAAGCGCTCTTCAAGGATATGATGCCAAACTTAGTCCTGCAGCTGCTTATGACCCAGTTTCTAAAGACGAATGAAGGAGAGAACATGAGGGAGAGTGCTGTGATTAATTGGCTTTCTCTGCCTGTCCCCAGGTAGCGGCAAACGCGGCAAAACTGGGCCACTCCTTTTTTTTATTTTAATTTGTTCTTCTTGATTCTTTTCAGTCTCTTAAAGTCATGGCTAAAAACCAAAGAGACACTGTGTTAGCCCTGTCCACATGCCGCCAATTATGTATACACCCCAATGACTGTTTAAAAATAAGCTTATTAAATGCTGGCGAGAAGGTATTGATTGGTGGCAGACTTTCACTTAAGAGACCTTTTTTGTTGTTGATTTCACTCCCACTAATAAGACCTGCAGGTAAGAAGCCAATATCCTCTTCTGTATGACTTGTAAGAAGCAGTGTCGCTATATAATAAACTCCCACACAATTAATTCTATCATCAAGCTGATAAATCGCTTGGATAGGAATTGCCGTGTCTTTCTGCAAAGCATTCTCTAGTAATGTGTTAATGTTAGCCCAGATAACCAAGAAGTGCCATGTCCCAAAAGGATTTTTGCTATTTTATTGGAGGCCTACTGTATATAAGACTTGAGTTAAATAATGTATCAGCTCAGACTAATGTTGCCACCTTCTAGTTTGGGGAACCTGGTATTATGGCCCAGTCACTCTCAGTAAGGAATCTGCACCTTCTTGCTGTGTTGGTTTTCTCCAGTTACTCTTGATTTATTTTACAACCCAATGAAATAATGTATCAAAGGACTACTCCTTTGCCTAGCATGAACAGCCAGTGTCTTCAGTGGACTACAGTACTTTCCAAATCAGGACTGATTCCTGCCACTATCAACTCCATGACCTAAGACCAATATAGAAATAAAATAAAAAGGCTTAAGGTTTTTTATTAAGTCATGTACACACAACAAGACATGAAATGTGACTTCTCAGCAGCATCCAATAACAAAAATAAAATCAAAAACAAACAGAGACAAGACTGGTTAGAACTTCCACAGAAATTCTAAAAGGAGAAAGGTTAAAGGTTATTTCCATTCTGAAAAGTCAAGAAGGTTAAAGACTGTAGCCTTCATCAAGAGTGAAACTGAACAAGAAAGAGCAGGTAACATACGTGTAGGAGGGGAAGAAGGGAACAAAGCCAGGACAGATGAAAGGAGAAAAGGTGAGAGTAGGTTTATTAAAGCTGCCATTAGAGATGATGAAGAAATGTGTGATCCCAGGCTGAGAATGAGCTTAGCTTCTTTTGTTTTTCTTTTAAATGTATCTTTGAAGCCCTGTGAAGGAACACAAACAGAAAGATCAATGTGGCTCCCTGAAATGGTCTGCTAGCCATCTTACTGCTTCGCCTATGTAATGTAGATGGCTGGACAAATCCTAAAATACTGTAGATAAGATTTTTGGAGTGGCAAGAGGCCTGCTGCTTAATATTGAATTTACCACAGAGACAACAATTTATTCTTGTATAGCACAAAATCACCCAAAGAATGTCTCAATGGGCTTTAACAGACCCTGTTTCTTGACAGCTCATCAGCCTTGACTCTCTAAGAAGACAAGAAAAAACTTGAAAACAACCCTGTAGGAAGAAAATGGAAGAAATCTTGGGAAAGGCAGTTCAGAGAGAGACCCCTTCCAGGTAGGTTGGACATACAATGGGTGTCAAAAAGTGGGGTCAGTACAATGCAATACACAAAAGAGAACACTAGCAATTCTCTTCAAATAGCTAGATGACCAATCTATCCTTATCACCTCAGAAATACAATACAGTAGCAGAGGCTACCTTGTTCTTGCACAGTGCTTCTCACAAAGTACAGGAACAAAACGTTGCTACAGCTCCCAAGGCAAAATGCAAGAATAGATTATACCACTTATTAAATACATGATACAGATTTATTAAAAACATCAAAAACAAAGAAGATACTAATTACCATTAATGAAAAACAACAATATCAGCTAATTGTAGAACCACAGCCAAATTGCAGAAAAGGAGTCAGAAAAGCCAGACAGTCAGAGTCAGAGAAGACCTCAGCTCACTAACTTCCTGCCCCTCTACTGGCCATTCTACAGCTGAGTTAGAGCTGGGACGGTCAGTCTAATGAAAGAACCCTTCTACCCATGATTCTAGTGCTCCTTTTTGTGAGATAATTTTTCCATAGGGAGTCAAACACCTTGGCAGTAGAGCAGTGGCAGCAAGTGTTACATGAGTATACTGAAAAGAGAAACAGAATAGAAAAGGGTTAGTAACAGTTTATAAATATCGTATTACTTATATTTTAGTACTGACGACTATCAACACAAATGCAGTATGCACAGCTAATCAGTAGCTCTAGCCAGGGTATGCTAAACTGAGTCTTCAGCCAGGATTTAAAAGCTGAGACTGATAATGCTGGATTATGTGAATTTCCCCTTGGGATTAATAAAGTATCTATCTATCTATCTATCTATATAGTAGCAGATCATTCCACAGCTTTGGGGACCATTAGCTTGAAAGCTTAACCATCCACTGTTATTTTATGTATCCTTGGAATCATAAGCAGGCTGGTATTTGAGATCTTAATGTATGCTCTGGTTTGTAAGTAATGATAAGTTCAGATAATTAAGCAGTGTCTTAGATATTTAAGGCTTTATGTGTGAAAAGGAAGATTTTAAAATCCGCCCTAAACTTAGCCGGGAGCCAGTGTAAGGACTTAAGATCTGGAGTTATATGTTTGTACTTTATGGTTTGAGTCATAATTTTTGCAGCAGATCGAGTTAACTGAAAGTCTTATATAGAACGATTTGAACAGCCAGAGAAAAATTAATTGCAGTAGTCAACCTTACTATAAACAAATGAATGATTTAATTTTTTGGTATCATGCATATGTAGGTAATGCCTTAATTTTCCAACATTTTTAAGATGGGAAAAACATGTTTTGGATAGTTTTGTAATGTGTGCTTTAAACGACAGGCATGTGTCAAAGATAACAATTAGAATGCGGGCTGATTCAGTAAATGTAATGCCGGCTCTAATCCCCATTACTGCCAAAAGAGCTTCTACTCTGCTGGGCCCATGAGCAAGGCCCTTAACCTGCAATTGCTCCAGGGGTGCTGTGCAATGGCTGACCCTGCGCTCTGAACCCAAGGGGTATGCAAAAACTAACAAATTCCTAATACAAGAAATTGTATAAGGCAAAATAAAGAATAACAAAAAAAAAAATCATCCAAGAATATCATTGGTAACATATTTGCAGGTGACATAGCAACTCCTGTTACAGCTCAGGTAAAGCCACGCACATTTTCACGCCAGGTCAAACCCTTCCGTACGCAAGTTCTCTGCTCAGTTTTGCAAACTGGTGGCACCCAGCATCAAAGCAGTGCTAAGCTGTTTCTGTGTGGTTTCCCTTTATTTTTTAGATTCACTTCCCTGACACGGCTTTATCAAATACACTGAAATTAATCGAATATTGTTTATTCATTTAAGGCACCTGATTGCAATCAACCTGTAACCATATAATGGTGCACAGAATGGCCAAACTATTCCAAATACTATAGCTGCTTTATCATTGTCACTGTCACTGCACCACTCAGAGTATTTAACGCACTGTATCTGAATATGGAATCACAGCTCCACAGTAGCTGATCGGAAAGCTCTACTGCAGATTGTGTCAAGAGCGGGGAGAAATATTGGGATAGAGCTTCAAGCACCCACTATCTCAACCATGCGCACAGTCTATTTGAGCTTCTCTCATCAGGCAAATGCTTCAGAGCCTTTCCTGTATGGACCATGCGTTTCAGAAGCAGTTTCATCCCAAGAACTATAAATGCACTCAATCAGTCCAACAAGTGCAGCCAGTAGATCTGTTTGTACTTATAAGTACAATTGCCTCACTGTAAACTTGCATTACAGTTGTAATATTGCACAACCTGAGCCACTTATGCTTTCATATACTATATTTTTCACTGTTTTTTTATCCTATTATTATCATTATTATTATTTTTTTTGTTGTTATTTTACCATTTTGTAGGAAAATATATTTATGGAGGATTTACATATTGAATCTCATTGTACCATTCAATAACAGTAAAGGAATTAAATTCAATTGAGACAGCGTATTTACAGATGATGACGACTGGCTTCTAAGCCGATTTAGATTTCTAGGCACTATCTTCATGGAGCTCTTGATATCATTTTAAAGATGAAATGCATTAAAGTATATATATATATTATATTATACAGATACATTTTAAACTTCATTGAAATAATGTATACTGTTGTTAAAACGTGTGGGCACAGTGGACAGCGCTAGCGACAATCTGGTCCCCTGTTCAGGGATTGTTCCTTCCTCGCACTGTATGCTTGATGGGGCTGGCGCGACCCTGGATGGATAGATGGATGGAATAATTAAACATGTACTACAAAGATATTTCAGTGTTCCTTAAAAGTTTTGAACAATCTGCATTCTAAGATTACGGATGACTTGACTTTTATTAAAGAGCTGATAGTTTGACGATTGGTTATTTGGAGAAAGAAAAGGAAGGACAGGAATTGGGGGTTAGTACGTTTGAAAGAGACAGTACTGCTTAAATAAATTATTTTATTGAGGGTCATGTATGGCACAGCAAGCATCTTGTGGGAAGCAGAAACAATCTGTTTGTCACTACCACTACGCCAACATGCCTCAATGTTTTAGACATGCTTTCATTTCTATCATCATGAAAATGATATCAAGTAAACATCTTAGTATTTAAATTGTTCAGAGAGCTGTAACATCATGAATGTAATGTATTCTGTGTCCTGTCGGCGTAAGAGAAAGCCCATTTAAGAAGCACATACTGATTCACACACGTAAGAGTACGTAGAATACGAAGCATTTAACGTGCCACTTTAGTTATGATGGGACTTGAGAACCTATTAAATTAAACGATTTTAAGATGAAGTTTATGTCGTTTTACTTTAATGACAAAACAGACTACATGAATGAAGTGGAAATTTCAACCTTTTTTTCACACTGTGTCCCAGTTTTTTTCTTTTCGCTGTACCCTAATACGCTTCCATATAACACTCAGACGGTGGGCTAGGACTCGCCTTTTCATGGCGACTTTTATATCTGACTACTTCTTATTTATTTCAGGCACTGTGCGACTTTCTGAACTTAAACTTCGAGTTTCTCTGAGACTCTGTCACTTGATCAACTTCTTTTTGTTGTTTATATCACTGCTTAAACCAACAAATATTTTTTTTATAGCCTCTACTTGGTATTCGCTGAAATTCTTCTTTTTCTTCATGCTTTTGCCATTGTCTTTTCACAGAACACAAAACATAAGGGGCTATTTATATTAATTTGCATATTCAAAGAGGCATAATTCTGGGAGGAGTCAGGGTGGAGCGACAGGCGCGTGCATAAGCGTTACTTTTCACAGTGACCTGGATTTATGTAGCAGAAGAACATGGAAGTTGACTTACGCACAGATTTATGCATCTAGATTTTTTTGTGCACACGCACATTTCCACTTTTGTCCGTATGCCATGTTTTAATGTGAATTCTACACACGGAGTTATTCAAGAGGCCCCAGATCCTCTATGTCAGCCTCAATAACTTTATCTGAAGTTATTTACAACTTATTTGCAATCTGCTAGAGCTTTTTTAAATTTTGATTTACTAGACCACTAAATCAGGCAATGAAGTTGAAAGGGATGACAGACTGCATCACACTGTCACTGGAGATGTAAGTGATGATTGCATTTAGAGTATATATATTTTTATACTGATATTTCAATTAAGATTATTACTAATTATTTATATTCAGTGACTATTTCTACCTCTTCCCCAGAACAATGATTGCAAATTTATGCCTCTCAATGTCTAATATCATTTCTTTGGTCTTTTTGACATTCAGAGTAAGATGGTTCGTATTGCACCAATTTACTAAACAGTCCACTTGGTTGAAGTAATGCCTTTCATTCTCCCCAGATACGCATCTTATCAGCATGGTTCCATCAGCATACTTGTTCAAAAATGGCAGAGTTAAATTTAAATATTTTTCCCAAAGGATACTGAATAGGATTAGAATTCACCAAGCTCAAGTTCAAAGTGTATGCAGTGAAATTCTGTACCATTGGTTGACTGTTTAGGCTTAACCAGGCCATATCATCTATCTGTGCCTGGAATGTGTAAAAATACTTATTTTGGAAAAAAAATTGCAAGAAAATATGTTATACAAGTATTATTTTTGTTAGACCTGTAACAATTGATTCTGTACTCTTGCCTATAAGAACTGACTGAATCAATGTTATGAGTAATTCCTGCTGGGTTGTTGCCTTTGTGGAAACCGAGGCAGCAACTTGTACATGGACTTCAGGCATGTTACACATTTCTTTTAGCAAGAGAGGCACAGCAGTCACCTAGAAGCATAATTGTATTTATTTTTAGTACAGAGCCCTTTACAAAGAGTCTCTTAAGAAAGCTTTACAATATAAAACATACAATTTAGAATGATAGGTGGGAATATATGCAGTGGGCCAGTTGTTATTTATCCATTTTCTTATATAGAATGTCAACCATGGAGTGCTTCTGTCCTCCATCAAAATCTCCTGAGCTCTCTCTGAGTGAAATTGTTTACAATAAGTGACCTGATAAGAATTGCAATGACCTCTTTTCCTTTCAGTCCAGGTCCTGCAAGAGCCCCTGAATTCCATTAAAGCCCAGATAGATTACATCACAGGTAAGCAAAGTTCATTCAGTACTGTCAGGTACAACTTCAAAGGCAATTTTTATGATGCACTCTGTGTTGCAGCCTACTGCAACAACTTACAAAATGTGAATCAGCAAGAAATGAATGGAAAGTCAAATGTCACAGAGGTGAGTGAGACAAAGAACTCCAAACAGAGAAATGCCTTCTTTTGGGTCAGAATGTTTCCCTGGTTGCCTGTCCTCCCAGAAATGATGTATAATAGCAGATGAGAGAAAAACTGAGAGCAAGAGAGAGAAATGGCCGACCAGAATGCTGGGTCAGCCAGGAGGTTGGCTGTGCTTTTCATCACATTTAAAATGCTTAATTTTGTTCAGTGGTTTGTGACTGCTCAGTAAAATACAAGATGTAGAAACGTCCATGAAATAAAAACGTCAGGTCACAAAGGGGATCAAGAAAAGCTGTATATGATCAAAAAATGCCCAATAGTATTGGTTGAAGTATTTAACTAAACATATCGCTGTGAAAAAGTGATTTTGACATTTAGGCTAGTCCAGGTTCTATGCTAATGTGATTGGAGTAAAAGCAGTGGTCCTGAGAATTAATGGAGTGTGGCTATTAAAGGTATATGACACCATTGCTATCTCCACTGCTCCCTCTATTCACTATGCATGTCATTGTTACATTTCAGGTTCACATTCAAGTTTATGTCATGTGTTCATAGATCATTGAAATTCTTACCTGCATGTCTCCTGAGAATAGTGCTGCTAAAAAAATACCAACAAAAGACACAAAGAAACAGCACATATAGTTGTAATAAAAGATGTGGCTACACTCATGACAGGCTCAGAGAATTAAACCTTTGTAGTGTCAAGCAGAGGAAACTGAGTGGAGACCTAATCAAGGTCTTTAAAATTCTCAAACATGTTGATAAAACTGATTGAGCTGAATGCTTTCCACTAAATGGTGAATCACGAATGTACAGACACCAATGAAAATTAAAGGTGAAGTGCATTTACGACTGAAGCTAGGAGGTACTTCTTTGATCAAAGAGCTGTGGGAATTTGGAACAAACTACCGAGTCATGTAGTTCAAGCAGAAACCTTTAAGAAGTATCCGGATGAGATATTAGGATATCTTAGCTATTATCTATTACAGACAAGCTTGATGGACTGAATGATCTCCACTCATTTGTTTAATTTATTATGTTCTAAAAGAAACAGAATTATCATTATGAATATCTGTTCATTAACATTGCATACAAGAACAAATATAGCATTTGTTATTGTGATTGGCAGTGCAGTAGTCTCGTAACTTGTGAATTAAAACTGCCCCTCAATTTACTGGTGTGAGTGCCAATGGTCCTGCACTGTTTACCAATAGGGAGGAGTGTGAAAACAAGTATGCAGTAATGATATTGTTTGTCTTTCTGAGGCAGTATGCATTAAAACTGTATGTCCTATACAGTAGGCAGCTGGGTGCTTATAATATTCTGTGCTGCCTTTTTCACCCTCTGCAGCGTTTTATAATCAGACTCAACAGGTGGTAAACCAGGATGTGATGCATCATCTACTATATGCCTGTTTAGGTTTGTGAGAAATAATGCAGAAATCTGGGCTTTAATCAGGCATCTGTTAATGGTCAGCCATTGGTGGGCTTTCTTGAAAATAGCCAACTTCAGTTCTTTGGTGATGGGTGTGAATTTTAAAGACGCAGATGATAGTGTGATTTTTAAAGTCTACGATTTTACTGACATTAAGAGTGAGATTGTCAGCAGTAAAACTTCTTCTCTGTAATCTGTCACATCATTGTTAGTGATCAGGTCTATGATGGTGGTGTCATCAGCAAATTTAATGGAGTTGGAGCAGTGCTTGGCTCACAGTCAGAGGTACACAAGCAGTACAGAAGAGGACTCAGCACAGTACGCTGTGGAGGGCCTGTGTTGAGGATCACTAAGTAAAACATGCTGCCAATCTGCACGTGCTGAGGTCTGCCAGTCTTTTTTGAAGTCCAAAATCCACTTGCAGAAGGTGGAACTAAGTTCCAACTTGAGTTTGGTGACCAGCCTTGCTTGAGTTGAAGTCTATAAACAGGACTATAGATTAACAGTTTTTCTTATCCAGATGTGCCAGGATTGCATGAAGTGTAAAGGAAATAGTATTCTCTATGAACTAAATGTAAGGTAACTTTGGTCTCATTAGAGCATACGAGAACCTTCTTCCAGCAGAGACATCATGTGCCTTTTTTAAGAGTGGCTTTCTGTTTGCCACCCTCGCTTAAAGTTGTGTCTAGTGAAGCACCCAGCAACAGCTGTTGTCTGCATAATATTTCAAATCTTAAACTGTAGCTTATAACTAACTCAGAGTTGTCATATGTCTCTTGGTGACTTCCTCATCTATCTTCTTCTTGCATGATCACTCAGGTTTTGTGGACAGGCTACTCTAGGAAGATTTACAGCTGTGCCATTCTCTTTCTATCTCTGAATGACTGATTTAAGTGGACCCCAAGGGATATTCAGTAATTTGGATATTTTCTTATCTATATCCCTTAACTTGTTATTTTTAATAACCTTTTAATTGAGTTGTTTTGAGTGTCGTCTTCATTGTGTAGGTTAGGCCACCATATTGCATTTAGACTACAATCAATGAAAGACCCTTGACTACAGACAGGTGATTTCTATTTAACTAATTATGGGACTTCTAAAACCAATTGGCTACACCAGTGATGATTTAGCTGTGTCAAATTAATGAATAATTTTGAAATCAATTATTTTGAGTTTTATATTTTATAATGATTTAGACCACTTTGCAGAGATGCTTTCACTTTGACATTAATGTCTTTTCCTGTTAATCAGATTCAAAAAAGACAAATCCACTGTGACTCAACATTGTATAACAATAAAATGTGAAAACATTCAAAGGGTGAATTCTTTTTATATGCACTGTGAGATTTTTGAGGTCTTGACAAACCTCACAACTGTGCTGTGCACTAAATCTCTGTTAACGCAGGCAGGGATTAGTTGTCCGCTGCTGGTGCAAATGCAAGATTGCAGGCGTAATGTGTCTGTCGCCCAAAGGGTGATGTAGGGAACATTTAAAAGTGAGCTCACTCTCTGTCTTCTCTTTGAGAAAGGCTATCTGTTCTTTTAATCTGAGGCAGGGAGCTAATGAAGGATGATATCAGTGTCTCCACATGCTTGCTGTGCATTTGGAGTAGTGAACTGGCAGCTCCTGTCTCAAAATGCTCTCGATTGTTCCTGTCTTCACAACAATAAAGCTGACTTATCTGGAAACCTTGACTTACCTCCTTCTCTCTTGTGCAGGTTTGTGACCCACACATCACAATAGTGAAGTAAGTACACTACTGTAATTAATGATTAATGATGCTAGACCAATGACATCAATTTCACAATTTAGCTAAGCAATATTAAAATAATGAGACATAAGCAGTAGGCACTTAGTTTTAGTCCATAGCAAAAACAACGTAACATATTTTTGTATTGTATGTCTTGTTATTTAAACAGAATGAATCAGTCCTTCAGTTGTTTGCTCTCAATTCCCTTTACGCATTGTCCTCCTACTGAACTACATATATCAATATGTTCATGTCATTCTCATTTTGGTTTGTAGTACTTTGGTTGTTTATTTTGTTTTTAAGCTTTTATGTTTTCATACTTGTTGGTAGCTGAACCTAATGTTTTGATTTTTTTGTGTATTTGTTACTGCTTTTGTATAAATACTGTTCCTGTTATGTTGCAGTGCCCACAGTCATGGGCACCACACTTTGCTGGGATGTCTGATTGTAATGATCGAGATGGACATGGATGAGTGAGAAAACAAATAAGGGGTTTTTTTTTGCAAAAGTATGTGCAGACATTTTTTCAGTTTACAGAAAAATGTATTTGTCATTGTGCATAATTTAAGTCAATAAACAAGTCTTCTTAAAAACTTTCTTAAATAAATGCATAAGAAACACAAATAAAATCCATGCCTTGATGTAATGCCTTTTCAATGTAGAACACAAGAACAAATCCCTTCCACGCAGTCTATACCACCCTGACCTGTCACCGCCATCATTCTCCACAGATCACTCAGGAAAGTGAAATTGCTGCATCTCTTTTAGCACTGCTCCCTCGATGCTGATGCTGCATTGCTCCAGATGTGTCCATACACAATTATCCTTCCCATGCCACTGTCCAACCTTCTCCTCTGCTCTCTACAAGCAAGCCTGCCGATCTGAGCTTAGCCACTTCACAGGGCTCCTTGACAGACATCTGTCCTGCTCCTTTGCAAAGTTAATCAGCAGAGTCAATGCCGTCTGTCCTGCCTCTCTCGGACCGGTTACCATCTGAACTGATCTTCATTAGAACATTAGAACAACCTAGAAAAGAACTGGCCATTCAGCCCAGAAAAAATTGCCGATCCTATCCACTTAATTCTTCTAAAACAACATAAAGTCTAGTTTTGAAAGTTCCTAAAGTCTTACTGTCTACCACACTACTTGGAAGCTTATTCCAAGTGTCTATGGCTCTGTGTGTAAATTAATTAAGCATTCAATTAAGCATTCTCTCTTTCTTCCATTTCCATTTCCAATTTTTCAATCCTGCTAGCACTTATCCTATCCTCTTTGAAACTGAAGCAATCCCAGCTGACACTCATTGATTATGCGCCACACCACCTACAATAAACTAATTGCGAGAGGAGATCGCCAACACTCACCTGCATGCCATTCGTCAGTGGTGGTAACAACACAACAAATTGCTCTAAAAACATTTGAAACCATTACAAAATTTACTCATTAAAATACTCCACGACATGACTTACCACAGTGCCGTCATGACTAAGTCTCGTAACTGGAAAATCCTTTGAGTAAGCACTGGCACACTGGTATATATGAACCAATATTTTTATTCGTGCTCCTCAATTTGTGTGCATATAATAATATTTACATATCATTTTCAGGTTTTGTAAACCATACTTTGCATTAAAAGCAAAAGAAGCCTTTGTTAAGATCTTTTTGCATACAGTGTATGAGTAATGGATGCATTGTTGCAGTACCTCAGTTACCAAATGTAAGATCAAATCTGTTTATGCAATCATTTTATTAATTAGGCCTCAGCTTCATGGTAGCTAGTGGTAAAGTGACATTATAGAACAGTTGAAGAATTAGTGTATTTAATTTACATTCACACATATGTAAATGGCAGACAATAAATTCCAGCAAAAATTACTATTTATGATAATGAAAAAAGGAATTTAAATATTAATTCTTGAAACATAACTAATGTGATATTTAAGTAATATTTCCAGTTTTACTACAAAACTATGAGCTTGCATTTGAGAGGTACTGTGTACGTGACCAATACATTAGCTGTAAAGACTTCATACATAAAATCATCAAAAATACTTTTGAATTTCACTTTTTAATTTTAGAATTTCAAGAAAATGATAGCAATACTTAATTACCTCCAGGAGATTTAGTCACACACCTCTCACGCTTAGGCAACTGCACCAATTAATGACAAATGGTCAGAGATAAGTTGAAATACAAATGAAACAATAATCTACCAAGGTTGAATTATTTTATTAGTTATCGTGCAGCCCGCTTACTAAAATCATATACAAAGTGGCAAATACGAGGCAAAGGATGAGACAGCAAATCAAGGCAGAAACATGAAATGTTAGTGAAAACGTGGAGTCTCCTTTTAATCTAAAAGTTTTTTTGAAAGTAATTTTAGTGAAAGCCTTTTCCACAGCCTTTAAGAACATGACACACCTCTGGCCCACAACTGTTATTATTATTACAATTGAATTCATATATTTTGATCAATTGTTTATTGAGCATGCATTAAAATATAACATAGATTAATCTATGTGCAAAACAATGCAGCACAGATAAATCTGCCACCTAACATTACAGAGGTCACCCCCTGCCCATTACAACTCAGATTTGTCACCAAATATAAACTGAATTTTCAAACACTAAATTGGTTTTAATGTGCTGTAAAAGGATATCATATCACACAAAAAAACAAAAGATGCCATTCTAGAAGAACCATAGTGAAAACTAGGGCATCTGTTACTGTATGTACCCTCTCAGTTGTCAGCTTATGTTTGCTCTCTGCATGCCCATCAACAGGATATGAATTTTCTACAGGTCAGTGGAACACTGTGTCACATCTGGAACATATAAGTGATATTTGCTATTAAAAGCTTTATTTTTGACTTAGGATCAGTGAGCATCATGTAATGGCAACTGAACACATATTCTGTGCTACTGCCTTAAAGAGCAAGTACTTTTCTCTTAAGGTTCTGTTGAATTTTATAGAAAATCTCAAACCACTTCTTGTCAGATGGTCCCCAATTGTTCTAATGTTCTAGATTAGTTTTGGATACATAGAAGTAAAGAATTCCTAATTTGGGGGCCATGGCACTGAATGACCTGCTACCCCACGTATACAGATCATATGAGACCATTAACAATCCAACATCAGAGGACTTAGCATACATGGGGTTGTAAGGGGGAAGGACCGCAACTAAATAAATGAGGGCAAGAACAAGCACAATTTTGAAGATAATAAACAAAACCTTGTATTTTAAAGTTCCAGTGTAACTAATAAAGAAGAGGAGTGATATGTTCACTACACATAAGGTTGATTTTTACGTCTGTGTGGAGCCTACATCATAGCAAAAGTGTAGCCTGACACACAGCCCCAGAAAAAAATGTGACATTAACATTCGATTCTTGATCTGTATCAATAGGGTTTAAAACAAATCAAAGTACAGAAACTGCACTGGTTAAAATAGTAAAAGACACAGGTCACGCATCTTTTCTTGTTCTACTAGACATGAGTGTAGGATTTCACACCATAGACCAGTGTTTTCCAACCTTGGTCCCGTGCCCCCCCTGTCGCTGCAGGTTTTTGTTCCAACCAGCGTCTGATTTTAATTGGACTCCTGGGCTAATTAAATGATGTGTTATTTCCCAAGTTCTGTGTTTTGGGAACAATATAGAAATTAGAAAACAAAGTTTGGTAAAAAAAAATATATACAGTATATATTAAAATATACCAAGGAGTTATATGGGAATAATGTATTTTTTTCTTTTTAACAATATTTTCATCTTGATTTTCATTCTACTTTTCTAGGTGTTCTAATTGTTTAATTAATCCATTATTTACTAATTAGTGGGTCTGATGCTAATGTAGTTGCAGCCTTTGATTATTCTCTCTGTTTGCCCGCTTGTTTGCTCTGCTAATTTTTAATTGCCATTACTAAGATACAACGAAGGGGAAAAAATATAATGAAGTCAACAAAAGAGAGTTAAGCATTTAAATCTATAGCAAAAGCAGAAATATTTCTAAATCTATACTAATAAAAGGCAAAGCCCTCACTGACTGACTGACTCACTGACTCATCACTAATTCTCCAACTTCCTGTGTAGGTAGAAGGCTGAAATTTGGCAGGCTCATTCCTTACAGCTTACTTACAAAAGTTAAGTAGGTTTCATTTAGAAATTCTATGTGTGACGGTCATAACGGTCGATAACGTCTGCCATGTTAAACTTTCTTATTTATGGCCCCATCTTCACGAAATTTGGTAGGCAGCTTCCCTGCACTAACCGTAACCGATGTACGTACTTATTTCGGTGGTATGACGCCACTGTTGGCCGCTATATTGAACTTTCCAATGGTCTTTGTTACCTATGGGCCCATCTTCAAGAAATTTGGTACGCGGGTTCCCAACGTTAACTGAATCCTACTTATGTACATATATATGTCCATAGCCTGCAGCTCGGTTGCCATGTGAGGTGGCGTTGGGTCCCCCATCCCTACGCCTACCACGTTGTTGGCTGCCTGCACTTAATATAAGGCCTTCCGTCGCTCCGGTCTCTTCATTCCTTCCTTGCTTTGTCACGGCATTCACGTCTCCCTGCTGATAACTGCAGCCTTTTTATTTAATCCACTGCTTCTCTGCTGTTTTATTGTTTGTTTATTACGATTATAGTTATTGTATAGGTATTTTAGACTTATGTATTGAATGACTGGGACAGGTTCAAGGTGTGGACTGATGACGGTACAGGAGATAATTATACTACACAGGAGCACTATAACAGTGAAATGCTTAAGCCCTTCACCTATGATTCTGCATGTGAGTTGATGGCTGCCGCTGAATTGTTCGGTTGTCACTTTCAAGTGTACCAAAATGGCCAAATATTTTACACCTTTGGACAACCGCCAATGCCTCTTAAACATCTTAGATTCACAGGTGACGATCAGTAATGGACAGTTTGATGTTTATGAATGTTTAAACTCTCAAAAGCTGGATGTGAAGTTATCGATGAAACTGGTTGTATGCTTACAACGCTTGACAGGTGTTGAATGTCATTTCAACACAACAAGTCCTGCAAATACTAAGTAATTGAAACAAACCATAAAACTGAAAACCGAATATGACAGCAGCAATCCAAGCTGTGAGATTTGAAGCAAGATTGCTTTTCACATGGCCAACTGTACATTGCATGCTCAAGAGTAAGCTCAGAGCACAGCTTGGTCAAATTACAGCCGGATGGCCGAACTGACAACGTGGCATACAAAGAGATCCTTAACAATAAGGTAATATAGGTAATAATATATTTTCCCTCAGTTTAAAAGGGTTTTCTTTTCTTAATAAAAATTTTAAGGCAGCACTTCGCCCCTGCGAATCGTGGGTATTTTGCCAGTGGTATTTAAAGCCTTTAATAATCTTTCTCCTTTGTAAGTTTTGGAGTTACTGTGCCTTAGATCGATTGATAGTGGCCACCTTATTACTCCAAGAGGTAAACATAAAAGAATTATGGAATAATTTACCAATAGACGTACACCAGGCTAGCATAATGGATCACTTTAAAAAACTCCTAAAACCCCACTTTTTTAATTTCACTTTTTCATAAATTGTTTTTAGATCTTAATTAACTAGATAATCTGCAATCATTATTAATCTGTACTTTTCTCTGTTTTCTTTTCCAGCTCTTCTGTGCCACAAAGCCACCACCATCACCTGGCCAATATTGTGGATACCACAATATTCCATGAAACCTACTACATCAAATCCGCTAAGACAAAGCATAAAAAATAAAACTTTATGGATATTTAAGATACTTACAATACTTAAGAAAATTTATGTTAGATAGATGCCCAGTGGTTTCTTCATGGTCTTTTGGCCATGGAAACCCCTGCAAATTTAATTTTTATTTTTTCTCCATCTTACAGAATTTAGAGTGGAGTGGTGGCTCTGAGGCTACTGATCTGTACTGGCAACCAGAAGGTTGCTGGTTCACATCCTGTAAACGCCAGAAGTGACTCTACTCCATTGGAGCCCTGAGGAAGGCGCTTAACCTGCAATTGCTTCATCCTGGGTATGATATTAGCCTGCATAAACCACTGCAAGCAGGTCCTCCTACTTATAGTGAAAACTTGGGGTTTGTGACGGGATTGGCACTCCAGCCTCCGTATAAAACCTCACACTATTCAGTGTGGTACTGAGGTGTCATATGCTGCACTCGGGTCCCAATCCAGGTGGTTTGTTGTGTGGTGGATGCAGCAACGAACTGTCAGTGCAGTCTCCCTCCCAACAGTAACAGGACTTTTTTTTTAGTTTTTTTCTGACCTCCCTGTCATCTGACCTTATAACTGTTTTATTTCTTACTCCAGCTAATCTGGACTTTTTCTTTTTTTTTCTCCCCATCATACAATACAGTTTACAATACAGTTTATTTTTGTATAGCCCAAAATCACACAGGAAGTGCCACAATGGGCTTTAACAGGCCCTGCCTCTTGACAGCCCCCCAGCCTTGACTCTCTGAAAAGACAAGGAAAAACTCCCAAAAAAACCTTGTAGGGAAAAATGGAAGAAACCTCGGGAAAGGCAGTTCAAAGAGAGACCCTTTTCCAGGTAGGTTGGGCGTGCAGTGGGTGTCAAAAGAAGGGGGTCAATACAATACAATACACAGAACAGAACAAATCCTTAATACAGCATAATAATACAAATTTTAGAAGCACGGAGCAGAATTTAACTGTAGATGATATCCCATAATAAGATTTGGATATTTTTAGAGTCCTGGAGACCTCATCCATCAAGCTGCCTCCCCATTTGGCCATTCCACGGTTGAAACGTTGCTCGGCCAGCCAATCCGATGAAAGGACCCCTTTTTCCCATGATTCCTGTGATCCTCCATCAGGGATGACTTTACCATAGGCAGGCAACAACTTGACAGGTGGGTCGTGGCACCAATTGCCACATTTGAGTACCGAGAACAGAAACAGAATAGGTGAGGGTTAGTAACAAATTATAACAATCATGTTACTTATGTTTTAGTGCTAATGACTAACAACAGAGATGCAGTATGTACAGTTAATCAGCAGCTCTAGTCAGAATATGCTAAACTGAAGTAGTGTGTCTTCAGCCGAGATTTAAAGGCTGAGACCGAGGGGGCATCTCTTATAGAAGCAGGAAGACCGTTCCACAATTTAGGGGCCCTGTAACTAAAGGCTCGACCTCCCACTGTTATTTTATTAATCCTTGGAATCATAAGCAGACCGGCATCTTGAGATCTTAATGTGCGCTCAGGTTTGTAAGTCATGATAAGTTCAGACAAGTAAGCCGGACCTTGGCCATTTAATGCAATCTGCCCTAAACTTAACCGGGAGCCAGTGTAAGGATTTAAGAACTGGAGTTATGTGTTCATATTTTCTTGTTCTTGTAATAATTCTTGCAGCCGCATTTTGGATTAACTGGAGGCTGTATAAAGAACAGTTTGAACAGCCAGTGAACACCGCATTGCAGTAGTCAATCCTACTAGAGATAAATGCATGAATTAATTTCTCACAATCCTGTTTATTTAGAAAGCGCCTTAATTTCCTAACATTTTTAAGATGAAAGAAACATGTTTTGGACAACTTTGTAATATGTGCTTTAAATGACATGCTAGAATCAAAGATAACTCCTAGATTGCGGGCTGATTCAGTAAAATGAATTGGGATTCCAACTGAGTTAAATGATGACAAAATATTGCTGTGATCAGCGTCATTCCCTCCAACAATTAACATCTCTGTTTTGTCTGTATTTAAAGACAAGTAGCTCTCATTCATCCACTCCTTTAATTCACTAACACAACTAATTAAAGACAACATCGGAGATACTTCATTTGATTTAAATGAAAGGTATAACTGGGTGTCATCTGCATACGAGTGAAAATTAACATTATGTTTCCTAATGAGAGATCCCAGAGGAAGCATGTAAAGTGAAAACAGTAAAGGTCCCAGTACTGAGCCCTGCGGGACACCATATTGAACTTCTGTGTATAATGATGGAGTACTGTCAGCACATTTCTGTACGTATTGGAATCGATTTGATAAATAAGAACTAAACCAAGCGAGCACGGGGCCTGTAAGCCCAACATCGTTTTCTAGCCTGTGCAGTAAAATAGAATGGTCAATGGTGTCAAATGCTGCACTTAAATCTAACAACATAATTACAGTGGAGTTTCCTTCATCAGAGGATATCAGAATGTCATTTACAACCCGTGTTAGTGCAGTTTCTGTACTATGACCAGTGCGAAAACCAGACTGGAATTTCTCAAATAAATTGTAATGCATAAGGTGTGACTGAAGCTGACTGGGGACTACTTTTTCTAGTACTTTAGAAAGAAATGGTAAATTTGAAACAGGCCTATAATTATTTAGTATGTGTGGGTCTAGGTCTGACTTTTTAAGTAATGGTTTAATGACTGACACTTTTAGTGCATCAGGTACGGTGCCATGCAGTAATGAACTATTGATAATGGTTAAAATAGGTGCTGCAAGAACATCCATGGCACTTTTTACTAGTTTTGTTGGCACTGGATCTAGGGAGCAAGTAGTGTGCTTCATTTTAGTAATTAAAGTTAAGACTTCCTGCTCAGTTACAGGATTAAAATTACTAAAGTGCTGAATGCAATGTGCAGCAGGGTCTGCTAAGCTAGTATTTGGTTTGTACTGTGATGCTGAGATCTGGGATCTTATATTTTTAATTTTCTCATTGAAGAAGTTCATAAAGTCTGTACTGCTAATATCTGTTGGTATTTTGCACTGTTGATCTGAATTCCCATTTGTTAATTTAGCCACTATTCTAAACAATACCCAAGGATTTTTATTATTGCTATCTATTAATGTAGAATAGTATTCTGAGTGAGCTTTAAAGAGGGCTTTTTTATATTTATTAACACTCTCTGTCCATGCAATTTGAAAGACATGTAGCTTTGTTGTTCTCCATCTGCGCTCCAGTTTTCTACACTCTAATTTAAGAGCTCGAGTATTTTCATAAACCAGGGAGAGTCTGACCTTCTGATCATCTGACCTTATCACTTTAGAGTCTTAAACAACAATGGTTTACATAAGAACTCGCCTTTCTATTGATTATATATCTATTTTATGTAAGTTTGTATTAGTTATTGTATGTTACTTCATTATTACTGTTATCTAATTTAAATTTGCTTCTATGTCTTTGACATCTTGTTAAGCACTCAGAGCTACATTCAGAAAATATTTTTGTTATTGTATCAGAAAGACTAAGTAACAATAAGACAGTAAAAGTGAATTGCTAGTCAAAATTGTGTGTGATAATTTAGATGATTACATAATGGACCACTTAACACTTGGTGTTAATATGCATTTTCATTAATCCTGTATCAATCAAATAACACAACTACGTTTAAAAAGAGGTACAAACACACTTGTGATTGGGTTGTTACTAGATTACAAAAGACATATTTGAAGCTGATCCACTCGCAACAATCGAGTAAGAAGAATTTGAACTTTGTACAGGTAAGGTGACATTGATCTCTGACATTGAAAGTAATCTGGTTAAATTATATTTGGATGTAATCCAGTTACAAAACACAAGTAATGTCTGGTGTTACGGAGGCTAATGGGTCATTATAAGAGTAGATGACTCTATATACTGTATGTGGACAGTTACAGAGTGTCATAGTATGAAATGAAAAGCTATGATTAGTATTGATTGTGTTATTAATTTCTAGGTAATGATAGTCATGTTTCAGGCTACTTTAATTTGTTAAAGATAAACATTATCTCATTTTATTCAGTAGACTTTAACTATTTTCCATATTCATTCAGGGCATAAGGGTGGCAAGTAATGCACCTTGTGCTTTAGGTCTCAGTAAAGAAAAGTGCCAAGCTACTAATTTGTGGAGGAGAAGAATAAAAGACCCACCAGGTCTTATCCAGATGACTAGAAAGCTGTATTAGAGTGCCTAGAATAAGTGTTTGGGAAAATATAAAAAACCTTGGTAGCTTCAATCATTAATTTTCCTCTGGTTACAAGAGGGCTGTGCTATAGAAGACAATCAGTACAAGGATAGTAATTAGAAAATGCATGGCACAGCTTCAGAACACAATCAAACTCATAGTGAGCTTTGATGCATCTCAGAAAAGAAATGATAAAAAATGTGAAGGAGATTAAAATTAATTGTTTATCTGACTAAGTAGAGAGTATTGGCATATTTTGAACAATTGGCACATTTGCATTGCACATCATCAGGGGTCTCGCAAAATAAGAATGTTACTGTCAAGTTATCTGGATTACCTTAGATGGCTGGTGTAGGACAGAAAGGCATAACCTATCTTGTTTTGCTTTGGTAGACAAGTCATTTGCTTAAAACACAGCTGCCAGACAGTCTGAACTTTAGTTCAAGTTTCAAGTTTCTCTCCACTGAGCCTCTTCAGTATGCAGTTTTTGGGCCTCATCTGATAAGGCTAATTAGTCAAAGTGTCACCCAGAGATGTCTCCTAGATGCACCATTTAAACATCTGCTTAGTTAAGAAAGAGCCACTACTCAGTGATTGGCAACCTTTATGGGCAACACTTTGCACCAATTGTCAAAATAAAGATTGGGCTAATGTGTACTCAACAAACCAATGAAAAAATGTCAATATCTTCCATTTCAATCCATTGAAAGCACAAGATTTATGCTCTCTAAGTACTCACCCTTCTCTCAGTCAGGCTGTAACTATGTTCCACATAGCATGACACATAGGGTATGGCTACAAAGAAGGCTGGAGTAATCCCCTTTACTTGGAAGGGCATCTAAGTGCTGGACTGGAAGGACTGAACACTGTCCTTAACAGAATTTGAACAAAGTTGCCACAAGTCCAAATCTTGCCAAAGTAAAGTAAGGCACCTGAGAGAGGCGACACATTTACACATCCATGTTGCTAAAGATGGAAACTGGATGATCACCGACTGAACAGCAGACGTAAATTACTTCAGAGAAAACTGCAGTATCACGACCAGAATGAGACTAAGGCAAAGAAGGAAAGAGCTCCTAAACAAAGAAGGGAAAAATGAACTGAATATCCTTCCACATGTGCTGCAGAAAGCTGACCCAGAAGGACTGAAACAAAGCAGAAATAAACAAGAACCAAACCACACAAGTGCTACTTTGATCCCGAGAACTACTGATTCTAACTCAGTAGTTAGGATAAAGCAAGCTAATATATTCAGTTTATTGGTATTACTGCAACTGAAAATGAATAACCTTTATTAATGATTTTTAGCTGTTATACGTTTCTCTTCCTGAATTCAGTAGTAAAGTTTAGAGCAGCTTCACATGCACATAGTTCTTGCAGACACACACAGAGGAGCTTACTAGGGTGGGGTCAGGGGGTTGGGTGTGGGTATACCAGTACATAATAGTTTTAAGCAAATTAATGCCACCATCACAGTGCAGATGCTAAACAGTGTAAAAGAAGCACAAAACACTTGCATAAAGGTTTGGGGTTTTGCCCCGTATACTATAACAAAAAAAACAGGTCTTTTCTTTCAGACATAAAAGCACCAAAATCATAAGACAAACATGGCGGGTTGGGGGGACAATATAAAGGGATGGACCGGAAATCAGGCGTGATGGTTGCTGGGAAGGCGTGATGGTTTGTGGGAGGTTGACATCATCTTTGGGGGACCAGAGGGAAGAAAGGAACCCGGAAGTGGAGACCGTTGTGTATTCCGGGTTGTTTTACGGCGACATCGCTTCGTCTTTTCTGTGGAAGAAAGGAGAGAGAGGTTAGTACGCTGTCTTTGTCCCCTGGCAGGATTATCGCGGTGCGCGTCGGGTCTTTCAACTGCTCCTGATGCGCTCATGCGTGACAACAGCTAAAAACTAGCTAAAGAACCTATCCATCTTGCCCACATTAATTAAGAGATCAGAATTCATAAGTTATGTGCATTTTTCCAATGGAGTGAAAAGTGCAAATTAAGCTAAGGTAAATTGTTTTGTGTTGTTTCTTATCGTGTCTATATATCTGTATACTTATGTATCTACATATACTTGCATATATCCATTTTCTACTTTCCTTATGGCGTGAATAAATAGTTTATTCAAGCAAGTGTGTTTGGGATATTTGTTTAAAAGTAGTTTATTACCATGTGCACACTACAAACATTGAAAGTGAAAGTTATATAATGTGAACTTTAGCCAATTTGTAATGCTAGTTCATAACTGGTACAGATCTCTTCAAATTTTGGTGTCCCAAGTGGAAGGTAAAATAGAGTTCCTTCACACATCATACACTGGGAAGTCATATATCGTAGACAATGGGGTCCAGAGGTTCAGTTTGAGAGCAGATAATTCATACTGAAGACTTTCTGAAATTAGCATCTCTCAGCTAGCAATACTAATTCAGCCTTTGATATACTTGTGAGTTCAACTTTGACCACAAGATTGTCATTAAGCTCTTGCGTTTGGTAATAAGGCACAAAATTAGGAAATTTCCAGAGTTTCCAGGTACTGTGCAAATTCATATTTGGTGGGAAGGAATATTTAAGAAACAAGAATGATTAGCTGAAAAAAAAGGAATCTGACTTACAAATTTTGATGTAAATTAAATGCTGTACAAACAACAAGTAAGACCAATTTAAAAAATCAATAATAACAAAAATCACAAAGGATCTATCTGATTCAGAACATCTGCTAATCACATTAAATGTGTATTTTACATGATGTACACAGCAGAAACTCCAGGAAGGGTATGGCAGTACAACTCAGTGTCACTACCTGAGAGACAGTCCTATAACACAACATGGCAAACTACAAAATGTGCCCACTTGACAAACAAATAAATAAATACACACACAACACACTGTATTGTCTAAGCACACACTAGAATGATTGAGTAATACTTTGTCTAAAAGTACTCAGTGTTGATGTGTCAAAGAGAGGATGTGCAGCATTGTACATAATGACACTCAATTCTGTCTTCATTCTTTCCTTTGCTACTACCTCCAGGGTGTGCAGAGTGCATCCCATAACTCAGCCTGCCATTTTAATTAGCTTGTTGATTTGGTGGGCCTCTAATGAAGTGATGTTATCCACCCAGCACACCTCCGCATAGAAGGTTACACTGAATATCACAAAGAATTAAGATCTTAGAAAAAAAAAGTCTTCTCCATCCTTTCTTATATAGTTTCTCTGTATTTTGGGACAAGTCCATCTTGTCACTGATGTGATGCCACAAGTACTTGTAGGAGTGCACCATTTCTACATGCAGTCCCTGAATTATAACCAGTCGTAGAGGCTCTTTGGTGTCGTGAAAGTCAATAACCACTCCCTTGGTTTTTCTGTTGTTAAGATATGGGCAATTCTTTCTGCACCAAGAATTAAAATTCTCCCCCTGACTCCTATACTCTGCCTCATCCCTCTTTATCAATACACCCCATAAGTGCAGAATCATCTAAGAACTTCTGCAAATGGCATGACCAGGTGTGATTTTCTGTTTCTGTACTATATAAGGCTTCTCAGTGTATCTAAATCTTGTGAAATCATTTCTTTTGTTTTCTTTTACTGGTTTGTGAGTAGTTATTTCTATAAAAATGCTTTATAAAATCTGTGAAAGTTTTTTTACTTTTGATTGTTATCGCCTTTGGAATCCAACAGAACACTTGTGCAATACCTGCGCAGGATATCCCAGGTGTGCAGCTGCCATTGTTCATTTACAGCCAGGATGTGCTGCTATCAGTGAGACCAGCAACCAGTTACTCCCCAAGTACTACTAATATACCAGATGAATTAAACAGTTTGAAACCCAGACATTGAGGAAAGAGAGGTGGACTTTTGAGTATGTCATAAACGGAGTAGTTTTAAAATAACTTTGCCAATTATCATTATGAGTAACGCACAGTCCAGTGAGATGGACTAGATCAGCGGTGGGCAAAGTTGGTCCTAGAGAGCAGCAGTGGCTGCAGGTTTTTGTTCCAACCAAGTTTCTTAATGAGAAGTCAAATATTGCTGATGAAGCACTTATTGCTTAAGTGACATTTTGATGCTTCATTTTAGTGGCGTTGATTGTTAAGGTTCCACACCCTTAATTGCTTATTTCAATCTTAAACAGCTGCATTCAGTGTTTTAATGGCTCCTCATTAACAATAAGATGTAAATGACAAAGCAGCCAATGGTTCTCCATCAAGCTTGTTTCCATTTATATCTGTGTGTGTGTTCATCATACACTGTTTGATTTAATAAAACAGTTATTAGAAAATGTGACAGACTGAAAATTATCTTTTTTAGGCTTCAAATCACTTGGATGATATCCTCAGATATAAGACCTTACATTGCAGAGCAAAAAGCCATAAAATTAAATAAGGTCTGAGATTGACAAGGATTGGTTTCTAAATAAGCAATTGGGTTTGAATGAAAACTTGTAGCCATTGTGTTTTATTGATAACAATTCAAAGCAGGTTTGGAAAGGTCTAAAAACAATCATGGGACTGGGTTCTAAAAAAGAGTGTGAACTTTCCAGCAGACAAAGGCCACAAGCTTTTACCAGATGAACTTAGTTACTTTTTTTTACCAGATTTGAAACACATGATTTCAGTACTCAACTTACAAAAATAAAGGAGATGCTTCATAAAAACATTAGGAATACTGTTGTGATTGACGTCAGTTTCAGTGAAGTGACAGGTTGAAGCAAAAAGATTTTTGGGGCCAAACAGCATATCTCCTAAAGTCCTGTTTTAAGAGGCTCTGTCCAGTTTTTCATTTGCTTTTTAACTGGTCTCTGACCTGAGGTATTGTACCTAAGCTGTGGAAACAATCAATCATTACCCAAGTTTGTAAGCTTTCCAGGCCAAGCTGTTTGAATGACTACAGGACAGTGGCACTCACCACTATTCCAATGAAATGCTTTGAACTTTTGGTGAAAAATATTTTAATGGCAGAGACAAATACTTTTCAAGATAACAACCAATTTGCTTACAGTGCAAACAGAAGTGTGGAAGATGCTCTGCTTGTTATCTTACATCAAATCTACACCTTTCTCGATAAGCCTGGTTCATATGTCAGAGCACAATGTTTGGATTTTTCTTCAACATTCAATACCATCCAGCCTCACATACTGATTAGGAAACTGACCAGTATGCATGTTAACCCATTTATCACATTATGGATTCAGGACTTTCTTTTAAATCATTCACAGACAGACAAAGTACAGGACATTTTGTCAGACTCATGCAGCCCCCCAGGGGTGTGTCTTATCACCATTACTATTTACTCTGTACTTACGTGACCTAAGACAAAGCAATGACCACTGCTCCATCATTAGGTATGCTGATGACACCATACACATAGAACGTATATCTGGGGAAGATGACAGCAACTATCTAATTCAAGTGGACTGTATGGTAAACTGGTGCAATAAGAACTGTCTTGCTCTGAATGTCAAAAAGACCAAAGAAATGATACTTGTCTTTAAGAGGCAGAAATGTGTACCTGTATGTTCACCCATTGTTGGTAGAAATAGTGACCAAATATAAATACTTAGGAACTAGCCTAGATAATCTTAACTAGAATACAAATACAAAAACAAATTCCTAAATGCAATCTTTGCTTATTTCTCCTCCACAAACTCAGACTATTTCAAGTAGACAAGGACATAATGTTGCCCTTTTATCGCAGTATGATTCAGTCTGTTATAACTTTCAGCTTCATTGCCTGGTTTAGTAGTCTGACAAACCGAAATTTATAAAAGCCCCAGCAGATTACTAAGCATGTAACTAAAGTTATTGGGGCTGATTTAGATGACTTGGTAAGCCTGTCTCAGAGGACAATGCTAAAGAAATTGGAAATCATATCAACTGATGACATACATCCATTTCATGTAGAACTTAACTTCGGTAAATCAGGAAGGATAGTCGCTTTGAAAACCTACAGAAATCACTCCAGAAAATCCTTTCTTCCTAGTGCCATATGATATTTTAATAAGGAATATCATAGAAAGTGATAGTGGCTTGATATGTATCCTGTAACCATTTTTGTGTAAATATACACATGCAAAACTGCCTTACCTTAACCTGTCTTAACCAGTGAGTCTTGGTGATCTACCAGAGGAGGACTCATAGTGCAGAACTAATCTCTCAAAGGTCTTCATAACGTGAAGTACAATGAGTGCCACTGCTCTGTAGTCATCAGATGAAGAGGCACCTGCCTTCTGTGACAGAGGAGACCACAATGTTGGTCAGCACAGGCCTTACGAACTCAAGGAATGGCTCCATCTGATCTGGCAGCTATTCCTGTTTGTAGCAGTTGTGTCCTCACTTGGTCTTCAGTTATGGACAGCTCATACTGATAATCAGAGGTGGAATCAACAACTGATTATACCAGTTGAAGTGGTAGGACTTGTTGATGTCGTAGGGCTAATGTGTGGGGACTGATCATTGGAAGAAGGTGGAAGTGGGAAGGAAAAATCTATTAGAAAAAGATAACCCTCTTGAAGACCTAACCTTAACAATAGTGTAAGTATGTCTTATGAGAATGAAGTGCAAGGTACAACTTGAAACTGACGTGTTGAGAAAGGTACAAACGACTAGGCATATCGCATAACATGACTAACGTGCAATGCAAAGGAAGCTAAACATCACTGGATGTCTTTAAAATTATTAACTTCTCAACAGAGCAAAGCTGTGGAGGTCTGCAGGTTAGACTGTATTGAACTCATCCAACCCAAAACAAACATCAAACCAACTAATCTCTGAAACCTTGTCTAACATTTGTGTCAGTTGACATGCTAATCTGACAGGTCAAGAAAGGCTCAGTTAGGAAAGAAGAATTTCCAGATACTAAATGAAATGCAATCCAGAGATTACAAGCATGAGGCTGTCAAAGACTTTGTTGCCACTGATGCTAAGCAGAATAACCTTAGCTGGAAATAAGAAAGAGAAATAGAGGATACGTCTTGTCTGCCATTCTTGGTGTTATCTTTGCGGTGTGATGTGTAAACCTCAAATCAGGGTGCTCCAGCCCCAGCTCAGTGCGTTTATCCTTTCTGATGTTTTTCATTACAACTGTTGTATTCCATTAATATTAGTGAAAGGCTTAGGAATGCAACCTTCTGTTTTTTTTTTCTAACAAGGAATTTAATATATTTAAATGGAATATCCTTTCGAATTCTAAAAATATTACATACAATATGCAGCATTGGCTCCCCTCACCTGCTGCTTTTTGAAAGCAAAATTTCCTTTGCAGTTTTTCTTGTGCTTTGAAAATGAAGTGAAATTCTTTGCTGTCCTCTAACGGTTTATTTTTATAAAACCATTGTTGTCAAATTGCACGGTTTTATATTTCATACTTTTGCATGTAATACTTTAAGTGTCATATATGACAGCAGTCTTAATCACCATTTTAGTTGTTTAATTCACGTGACTTTTGATTACTGTCATTTATGGTAATTTTTTCTCAGTAAAACATTATTTTGAATGTTCCTATTTAACAAAATTAATTTCATAATAATAGTAATAATGGAAATACATAACAAAAGAAAAGAAAGACATAACATTTCAAAGAGTACAAGTGGAAGTAACATTCAACTGACAGTTTTTGTTCAATTTGTTTTGTTTGTTTGGATAAAAAGCCAGTTTCAAAGTGTACAAATAAAAAAAACACATGTAGGATGTGTATATCTGCAAGAGACAATTACATTATTAATTTGTTACTTATTGGCTTACATGAATGCTTGATTATCTACTAAAACCATACATTTTTCAATTACTTTAATGCCTTTAATAACAAGAACATAAAAACATAAGAAGGAAGACAAGTGATATGAGACAATTCAGTACACCCAGCTTGTTAGGTCAATTGAAGCTTCTTAAAAGTTCTAAGGCTTATGCTTCTACTATTCGAGAGAGCAGCTTTTTCCAAATTCCCACAATTCTCTGCATGTAAATGTGCTCTCTGGCTTCCATCTTAAATGTTTCTCCCATTAACTTTTACCAGTTTCCTGGTAAGAATGTCTGCTATAACACTGCTGCTTAGGTCAGGTATTTTTAAGCCATTATTAGAACTATTCATAAAATAACAAAGTTACGAAAAATGTAAATACAGTAATGTTCATTATGTAGTTAGTAATTATGTCATTTAGCAGCAACTCAATAATAAGTCATAACATGCTAGCAACACAGCTAACTCAGACCTTTTTTAAACATCGGATTTAACATTCTTAGAAATTTCAGCTATAGTAAACAGTGAAGGTGGCATGGTGGCACATTGATTGCCACTGTTAGCGTACATAAGATTTAATTTTCAGCCAGTGTGGAGTTTGCACAATCCCCCCATGCCTGCATGGGTTTTACTCATTGCGCCCATCTTCTTTCCACATCCCAAAGCAGTCATTAAGCTAACCTGGTATAAATGGGGGTGAATGTGGACATACATGTGTTATATGATAGACTGGCTTTCCATTACTTTGCTTGGGTCCCATGACTTGGAAATAAAACATAGTTAAAATAAACCATAAAAGCATCCGTCTGTGTCCTGAATCTTGTTAAACCAATTTTAAGAGCATAGTTTAGAAGACAAGAATCAAGCCTAGATGATGTGCCAGTCCATTCCAAAGCAAGCATACTCAGCCACACACCCCAGTCACTCATACAAGGTCAGTTTAAGCTCTCCAATTAACTCAATGAACAGGAAGTGGAAAAAAACTGGAATACTTAGTGAAAAACACAGGGAAAATGTAAAAACACAAAACATAGACAATATGTACATGCAAAATTTCAAGTGTATGAATATACCAATAGATTGCCACAGGTCACGGGATCATTACTGTCATACGTACACATAACAGTGAAATTTTTACTTGTTTGTGCTAATCAACTTTCTGGCACCGTGATTAGTGAGTATAACTACCATACATTGAAACTTCTGTCTTCATGACCTGAAAAACATAGCTATATATTGGCAAATAAGGGCAGCACAGACACAAGATAACTTTTTTCAGTTCTAAAAGTATTTTATATTTTATTTTTTTCACTCCTTGTGTTTATTTGCATTGCATTTGAAGATTAATTTCCAAATAATAAATTAATAAATAATGAATAATAAATTGTGTTTATTGTCTCTTTGTTTGCTGTTTTCTCTGCTGTGTTCTATAGTAATGTCAATTCAGCCTACTGTTATTCTCTGTAGGGCCTGATATGAATGGAAACTTGATTTTGTACTGAATCAGAGCATAGAAACCACTTGATGACAGTGTAGTCAATCACGAGTTTACTTGATGACAGTGTATTCACTCACTGCTTTAAATATAAGGATTTGCTTTTGGAGGGTGACAAACAAAAGCACTGGGGTAGATTTATGCTTGATAACGTGGATGTACATTTATTTTTAGTAAATGTTTAATGTAGTAATAATTATATTGAAAAATAACAGTTTATGAGACTAACACCCACTAGAAACAAAAAAGAGAAAATAGTCTCTGCAGATTACATCTTTTCTTGGTCAACTGTTCATTCAGTCTCTATCTGGGAACTGAAATATTACAATGGGGCAAAGACAGAATCACTGGTGAAATATCCAGCTGTATCACTGGGACCATCATTAGTACTAACAAATGCAATTCAATTCAGTGTTCAGTTTCAGAGTGCAGGCACATTGTAAATTGCAAATGTAGATTTTACAAATTACTGAATACAGAATTACTACATGTAAAGGTGTAGATTCATTAAAACACACAGAAAACAAGTTAGAAACCGATTAATATAATTGGAAAACAAGTATCTGCTCATTAATAGGTGACAACAGAGGAGAGGAAAACAAGAACTCCAGTCAGCAACATCCCTGGAGAAAATAAAGTTCTGGATGGGTCGACTATCAATTGTAAGGCAGAAAATTACAGGCAAAGTCAGACCCCATTAGGGTCGTGGAGACCTTGGCTAACTAACCGCCCAATTCTTCATGGGCATTCTATAGTAGAGTCTGTGCTGGGACTTCCAATTTGAAGAAAGAATCTTTTTGTCCATCGATTTCAATGCTCCCAGTATCCGAGATTACTTTTGCATCTTGAGGAGAGAAACAGAATAGACAAGGGTTAGTAACAGTTTTTAAATATTGTTATACTCATATTTTTGTACAAATGACTAAAAAACAGAAATACAGTATGTACAGCTAATCATCAAGTTTTGTCAGGGTATGCTAGACTAAAGCCTGGATTTAAAAGCTGAGACTGAAGGGGCACCTCTTATAGTAGCAGATCATTCCACAGCTTTGGGGCCTTGTAGCTAACAGCTTGACATCCTGCTTTTATTTCATTAATCCTTGGAATCACAAGTAGACCGGCATCTTGAGACCTCAATGTGTGCTCTAGTTTGTAAGTTCAAATAAGTAAGATAAGTAAGCAATGCTTTGACCATTTAAGTCTTTATATGTTGCAGCTAGGATTTTAAAAACAGCCCTAAGCTTAACTGGAGCCAGTGCAAGGATTTGAGAAGTGGAGTTACAGTACGTGTTCATATTTCCAAATTTGTGCAATAATTCTTGGACTGAAAGCCACTTCCAGAATGATTTGAACAGCCAGAGGATAATGCATTGCAATAGTCAATCCTACTTCAAGGTCCATTTCAAATGACAGAAGGGATAACAATAAAAATGACAGTGAACCAAATGCCATTGGCTGATGCTGAGACAAAGAAATGCTAAATACATAATAATATTTAAAATAATTTAAAATCAATACAAAAATCCTTATCAACAGTTTTCACAAAGAATTGTAGGCTAAATAAGGCGACTTTGAATATAATATAAATGAGATTAGAGTCCCTACAGCTAAAAGATCCAGAAACTTGAGTAAAATTTAATAAAATGTGTTTAATGCTGAAATTATACAGTGAGGATTGGTAAGAAAATTTCATTAAAATGTGTCTATTCCTCCTTTTTCTCAACTAACATCCTCTCACATAGGGTTGCAGGAATCCAATGTTTACAGCAGCAACAGCACACGAAATACAGGAACAAACTGTAAATGTCGATCTTGTTCATTTGTATAGAAGTGTCATAATCATTCATACCAAGCCAAAATAAAGTATCCATTCAGCCTGATAATACCAGTTTGCATCGTGCAAAGCCCCAGGGCTGTCTGGGAAGAACCCACACTGTCAAGGAGAAATCTTGGACTCACACCAGCTCCATCCTTTCATGTGATGTTTGCCCCAGGCCTATCCATCTGTCTTTGTTTCCTGGTGATGCCAATGAAGCATCAGTCACACGTTTTCAGGGGCAGGGAAATTTAAAGTGCAGCATTAGCTTTGTATGAAAGAACAAGGACAGCACTGTGTCCATTAGGCCTTTGTGAAAGTCTTCTAGTCAAGAACCTTGGTGTATTTAGAGTTCTATGCTGTGATGCTTTGTCTGCATTTTGGATTTTGTTTCCTTGGTCACAGTGGAATATTTTCTAATGCCTGTCTCATAGTGTTTGACTTCTAAAGAACCCATACAGACATGCAGAATATTGAAACACCTCATACACAGTTACTGGGATGAGATTCAAACTCAAGATATGTGAAGCACCTCCTTACCTCAAAGTAACACAACATGACATAACATTCTCAAGCTCAATTAATGTAATTTAGCTCTTGTAATATTCTCATACAACTGTTTGATGGCCAGTGTTATTTTTGACGTGGTGTGCTGGGCTGGTAACATCACTTCAAGTGAGTCCTTCAGATTAACAAAGTAATTAGAAGGGTAAGCACAGTTATTGGACACTCTGGACCCCCAGAGGTAGAAGTAAAGGAGAAAATTAAAACAAAACTGAGTGCCATTATGAACAATGCTGCACATCCCCTCTCTGACCCACTAACACTGTGAGGTCTTTCGGCCAACAAATTATTCATCAGAAGTGTGTTAAGAAACATGACTGGGGCTCCTTTATACTAACAGCAATATGTCTGCATGACGACTCACTATAACTATGACAGCCATATGAGACGTTTTTCTTTCTTTTTAGTCATTCTGGTGTGTGTTCAGACCATAGTGTGTGTGAATATATACATTGTTATCTATGAATGTACAGTATGTAATGATTTATTTAAAGAGCTTTTGTAAAAAAACATATTTTCTCCTGGGGACAAATAAAGTTCTATCTATCTATCTATCTATCTATCTATCTATCTATCTATCTATCT
>JANRMT010062854.1:3091816-3101869 GCA_026402145.1 Polypterus bichir lapradei | reverse complement strand
CTATCTATCTATCTATCTATCTATCTATCTATCTATCTATCTATCTAAATCAGATCCTATCCCAGTAAGGCACAGTAGATTAATTGGCCTCTGTGGGGTTGTGTCTTAATTAAAAGGTGCTGCAATAAACTGATGCCCTCCTCTTATTTGAAAATATTTTGAAAAATTCAATATAAAGCATTATGTAGAAGTTTTTATCCTTTTGTTTCAGTTGAGAACTTGTGGCTAAATTTAACACTTTCTCCAGGTATTTATGTCCCAGAACTACAGCAAGCCATTTATACTTAAGCACTGCAAAATGATCATCGCTTTTTTAATATCTAGTATTCATTTTTTATTATTTGCTCTGAAACTGATTGTTGTTTAGAAATTGGATAATGACGCATAAATGGTTACAATTTAGGAGATGGAGTAAACCAGTTCACTCAGAGAAAAAATATTAATGTGCAGCATTTATTTTGTCAATGTGCTCATGCATCAAATATTGTGGGTCATGAAGGCAGTTTACATTTTTCAAGGGCTATAAAATTGCTGATGTTGTCATAAATTGGATAATAAGAGAGCAGGTCATGCAAATAGTCACTCAAAAAATCTAAATAAATGAAATGGTAAAAGCTTTTAATTGCAAGTCTTTATTATAGGATGTTGCGACAATAAATATATTTTAATGTTAAAAATATTCAGAACTGATTGCATACTGGATTAAAGAAAGGTTTTATGTTAATTATTTTTATACAAATAGTGTTTTTGAGGGACAGGTAATTTATTTGAACATATGAAATTACAGTTTTATTATTTTGGGATATTTAACCCATCTAATGACTTTTTTTCTGTTGCAGGGTCATAGGGTTCAGGGGTCCTACTTGTATTTCCAGCATTGTCAAGCGTAATGCAAGCCCACAATTTGAGTGCATTTTCACACATACATATGAACACCCACTCACACGGTGCCAATTTAGAATGTCCACTTAGAGTAACCTGCATGTCTTTGGCCCATTGAAGAAACAAACAATCCACAAGGATTTGGCAAATGTTCTCTGACTCATAGGCAGACAGCAGACCAGAAACTGAGCTGTGGTTCCTGAAAAATGTAAAGTAGCAACAATATCTTCTGTTCCCATTACGCCTATTTTAGGACAGCATCATTTGTGTTTTTGAAATCTATATCATACTGACAAAAAAAATCCAAACAGCTTTTGTGGTACTCTAGGAATGACATATGGCCCAGCGGCTGTGGTTATCCCAGCACTGCCTTTAAGGCTTTGGTCAGATGTACTCTTCATTTCTATCCCTGACAAATATCTCACTGTAACTATGTCACTGATTTGGCTAGCTTCCAAATGATTCTGCATTTCTATTTCACACAGCAGATTGTAACGCGTTCAGAGTTAATACATTCCTTATGCTGCTCAGTTCTATCAGAGAAAGCTGAAAATGTGTTTGGCTTCAGGCTTCAGAATTGGTTATAAGGAGGATTTTTTGCCATCTAAAATGGCACTTGCATTTAAAAAAGACCTTCACCTCCTCCATATAATGTACTCTTGAAACATGTAATTTTGCCATAGCAGGGGGTATAAAATAAATGGCAATGTCTTCATGCTGAAGGTACTGTAACTGTAAATAAAAACCATTTCATGTCCATTATGTTTATTATCTTTTATTGTTTCATTTTACTGCTAATATACTTCCAAGAAAAAGCAATCAATTCAGTAAGCAATCAGGACTGCTTAAGCTAACGTCTTTAATTGATTTTATTTTCTTTCCTGCTTTGTGCATTATTTAGCTTGACTTGATGAATCCCAAAAGGTTAGTCTTTAGCAAAAATGAGATGGAACTATCGTAGAAAGAAAGTAGTTTCGTTGTCCTCCTTATGTATATATTAAATATTTATTGACTATGTAGTGGCATGAACAAAAAGTATTTTCCCTTTAAATTAGTTAATTAAATTATAAGTGGGGAAAACGTTTTCAATGCATTAAAATTCAGGTATTCTCCATTTAGTCCAGTTGAGGGTTTTGGGGGCCGGAATCTATTGTAGCAACACTGGGTGCAGAAACAGGAGCCAACCCTGGATGGTGTAACCTGTCCATCACAGAAGCTATGTATGCACCTGCCCAGATGGGACCACCATGAAACCACCAGTTGACCTAACACACGTTTTTTGGAATGTGGGAGACAAATGCATGCAGAGATGGAAAGAACAGGGATTATACAGAACTGTATGCAGAAATCATTGAGGCAAAATATTTGAATCAGGGAACATTAGAACATTAGAATAGATGTGGCAAGAACAGGCCATTTGGCCCAACAAGCTCATCCATCCTAATAATCTAGATTGTTCAAAATAACATCAAGTTGAGACTTGAAGATCCCTAAACTCCTACTTTCCACCATACTACTTGGCAATTTATTTCATCTGTCTATGGTTCTTTGCAGGAAGAAAAATATTGTAACATTTCTGCAAAATTTGCCCATAATAAGTTTCTAACTGTGTCCACATGTTTTTGGAGATTTGGACTGTAAGGCCATCCAATCATCATTGTGGCATGCAAAATGTACATCTTCATTCATTCAAGGAGGGAGAACATTTTTACTAGGACATATAAGTCAAGTGTGGTGATGCACATTAGACATTTTTTAAATAAATAAACGTCCGGCCTAGGCAGAGGGACATGGGTGCAAGCGGTATCAAGGCAAAGTGGCTCCAGGCACTCTATGAGGAATTGGCCAGCCAAGCATTCCCATGTGAACATGCACAGGGACCAGTTGCCTCATTGGCATTCTGGGCTCCTTGATTGCAGCACCTGCACCCAAATGAAGGATAAGAGGAGCCTGAGAGGGAAACAGGGGGAAAGAAAGAGAATGAAAAACCATGAGAGGCAAAGAGGAAGAAGGCAGATTTGGGGAGCTCAAGCTAGAGCAGGATGAGGAAGAAGGCAATTGGTGGCCTCGTGTAGGAACAAACACTCTGCACTCCTGGGGTGGATTGTCACCCAATGAGCAGTTAAGAAGGAGTTGGGATTAAAGTTGAACCCTCCTATTGATCCGACAGATGCCATGAAGAGAGTGTAAAAGACAGGGGAAACCGGCTCTGAACATTACGGCAGTAGCCGGTTCAGCTGGGGCTGTGACGATCACAGTCGAGTGAGCTGGGGAGACAAAGAGGAGAAGGTGCAATGTGTTAGGAGAGCAATAGAAACAGAGACAGAAGGAGACATGATTTTAATGGAATAGTGATCTTAACACTGATTTTAACCTTCTCTGATTATACCTTGTGACGAACCACATTTTCCCAGTCGGGAGGCTGTCATAAAGGAAGGACCCGGGGAGCAAATGTGCACAGGACACTGCCTCTGCCAGAGCACTACATAGAAGCCCCCCACTAGGTTGCAGCATTGCCTTAGATTCCCACAAGGATCCATGGGAGTTGAATTTTGGCACAGCCCTGTTGGGTTCTGTGTGGCCCACCAGGGGGAACTGCAGAGCCCTACTTTGTTGGGCTTCTACTACACCTGGGGGTACTTCCGGACCTCACTAATGAGCCACGTGGAGTACTCTCAGGTGCAGCATAAAAGGAGTTTCCACCAAAATCAGGGAGATGACACTTGCTGGAGGCGGAGTGGAGGTGGGAGAAGAAAGAGAAGAAGAGAAGAAAAGTGTTGTATTGTTGCTTTAACTGTGCCTGTGCCTGTGTACTGTGCTGTATTAGTGGGAAACTAACTGGGAAGAGTTTCCCACGGCCAAATAAAAAACTGTATTGTGCTGAACTTGTGCCTGGTGTCTATATGTGTTGGGTTTGGGGAGCTGGTGTGCCCCCTGGTGGCCACAACCTCTTTTTATGGATTATTTAATTATTTATTTATTTGATGCACTGCACTTCTGCAATTTAGGGGATTTGAACCACTGATGGTTTGGCTTGAATTTGTATTCACTTTGCATCTTACTCTTGACTGTGTCCTCATTACATGGCTTATCCCAGTCATGTTATTGATGGTTTTAAGTGCAAGTTGTGTCAAACTGCTGTAGCCAACCCAGACCATCACATCAAGTCATTAATTTATCTACCCATTATGCAAATTGCTAATTTCAGTTACGATTTGCAGGAACAAAGGTCTGTCATCAACTCTTTCCCCGCAAATATAAAAGGGGTCTTGCAGGAATGTTATTGTCCTAAGAGGCACATTATTTGGATTGCCATGAGTCCCTTAATCAGTTAGGATCCCCTTACAGATTCCAGTCTGCTCTGATACCCTATTAATTCTTCAGAAATATACTTTACACGGGACGACAGAGTTATAATATTGTGTAATATAATCTATAATTACAAAGAGGTATTTATGGCCAAATAGTGATTTCTTAAGTGATCCTATATTATCCATTGTGCTTCATCAAAAAGCGACATCAATCAAGAAAGACAAAATCACTGGCTTGCACTTTGGGACCTGAGATAACTGACACTCTGTAAAGGAGATGCAATACTGCTATAACTCTCCATCAATTTTGGTCCAGTAAAATGGCAGTGTAAATCTTTCTGCAGTTTTATCTGGTCCCCAGTGTCCACACATCAAATAGGAATGAACTAAAAATATGGTAGCTTGTCATAATAATGTGGGTGAGGGACAAGCAAATGTTTTCACTTTTCTCCTTTATGTATTATCACCCAGTACAACAAATAATTTTCTATAAAATATAAAATAGGTGTCCAATGGTATGGTTTCTGTAGTTATTTATCTTTGCAATTTTAAGTGAAGTGTCATTCCATTGTTCTCTTTCCGCTGTTGACTGACAACAAAAGAATTGAACAGGGATATCCTCTCCGCTTCGGCCTCCTTATGTGGGTTTCCCCATCCATTGATATGGCAAGAGAATGCCGCTCAGCAAACATGGGATCCTCAGAAGTCGTGTTACAGTACATCCCTCTGTTAATCTGTATGGAATCTTCCTTAGATTTCTACATTCTCGTTAAATATGCTTGACTCTTGCCAGTCTGTCACTTATGCTGCAGCAAATCATTTAAGGAATAAATATTTAGCCACAGCAAATGGAGGGTTGGATATTAGTGTAATGTGAAGATGAATGGTCATCTTACTCCTAGAAGAAAGAGTCGGATAAACCATATTAACAACACAGTGCAGATGTTCTGGTCAATGCCATGGTCACATCTTGCATTAACTATTGCAATGCTATTTTGGCTGGCAGAACTCTGCTACACAGATTATCACATACTGTAAGCTTACTGTGCTTGTCATGCCTCTATTCATTCAACTTCATTAGCTTCATGTTTCTATTGAAAATCTTTATGACTGTCCAAATGCGGCCCACAGAGCATTTCAGTGCTGTGTTGCCAGTTGGGTAAAACTTAAAATTGACACTGGAACTCATTCAACAATGCAAGTCTCTGGTTTGCAGTTTAGCCCAGACCCGTAAATGATGGTGTTTGCATTAATGGACCCCTCCCCTTTAAAGCTGTCTGAAGCACATGAGAAGAAAAGAGAAAATAATGTACTCTATACTCCATGTTGTTTGTGACATGTCCACCTTAGTAAAAGTAATAATGGAAAAATGGATACATTTAAAACCTTTGATAAGTTTGCTCTGACCTATCTTGCATATCTTCATCAGACTTAACAGTTCCTCCAGGTCCCTACTATCTTCATCAGCAGGTTTAACAATGTAAGAAACTTGACAAACAAGAGGAGACCATTCAGTCCATCAAGTCCATTTATTTAGCTAATAGCTAAGCTGTCCTAATGCCTCATCCAAATTCTTCTTAAAGGTTGTCAGTGTTTCTCCTTCAACTACATTACTCAGAGTCCCACATCTCTTTACGTAAAGAAGTGCTTCCTAGCTTCAGTTTTAAATGGAAACAGTTTACTTTTTTTTCTACACTATAACCTTAGTACTATTGATGTTGGGGCCTTCTCCTATGGTGCACCCAAAGTCCAAAACTCATTTCCTTCTCAATCCCTAAACTCTACTACAAAATTATAAATTGCTCTTAAAACTTGTTCCTTCAAATTGCCTCATGGACTTTGAATTATCTTGTATGAAACCAAACCTTTCGTTTTTATGTTTTACTTATTTATTTACTGTATTTTATTGCTGTTGACTTTATAGTAGCTTTTTACAGAAGTGGTTTTAGGGGAATGAAAGAAGGTGGAAATGTAGACAGTGGCCATTGTTCTTACTCTGGTTAAATGACTTTTCAGGAAGTAGACATATAATTTCCCTTGTCTCCTCTGTAACCTCCTTCCTTTAATTTGATTCGCACTGACACAGCTGAATTGCCACACTCCTAGTGATGTTTTCTGTATATCTGTGTGTTCACATGTGTATGTGCTGCTGAATATGCTTATTAATGCATATTCATATGCCTTTATATGTATTGAATGGACTTAAGTGATATTAAACAGTGCTGGCTTCTACTACTGAAGTAAGGTGCTGTAAGAATAGTTGCCACTGTCATGCCACTGGCATATTTAGCTCTTTCAAATTAAATTTTTAGCTGTTATTTACAATATGACAAAACAGGGCACAGTTGGACAAATATTTAAACAGATTTTTTTTCACAAGCAATACAGCAAGACTTGCTCTGGCAACAGGACTCCAGTACTTTTCCCATCAGGGTTTTTTCACTGAAAGAAAGCAGACTGTTCAAATAGCATGAAATAAATATGCTCCTCATGAAGAAATTTTAATAGCCATTAAAAAAAAACTATATTACTGTGCTTAGGTTTCTCTGACACTACACTGGGGAAGCTGGTCATTTTTTTTTGCACCTCTGCCTATGCTAACATTTAGAATCTAATGAGGTAAAGCTGTTGACTTTGATGTTTTATTTTCCACGTCATAATTTTCAGGGAAATAGAATAAAATTACATCACCTCTGGCCTTGGGGGTTGCAGGGTGAACATCATAGTAGGATTTGAGTGTCTTGTTTGTGCTAAGGAAAGGGCAGATCAAAGCATTTGTTACAAATAACACTGGGAAGCTCACCTTTGAAACAGGTTATCAGAGACTCCTGCCTATCATGGTATGGCTCATATGAGTTGTAAGGAAAGCCTGTGGAACTGGTTTAGCTGTGAGAACTAGTGCAGCAGGAAAGAAGGAGGATGCCTGTTTGAACCTTACCACTGTCTAATGATGAGTGAAACAGGTACATTTCAATTTGCATATATCAACACTAAAATGAGTTTTGCTGGCAATTTCACAGATGCAAAATCCAAAATTTACTACAGTTTTTTTAAAGCTTTTATTTCTGTGAAAAACAAGGAATACTGCTTAGTAAAGCCTCATTCACACATCCATGCTTACTTGTGTTCTTTGCTGTGTAACGATGCAATCTATAACACACCAGTAAACTCAATTCTATGTATGCATCTTATTTACATCGCAGTGGAGGAGCCAGTGTAGTGCTTTTTTATTTGAAATGCTGCATAATTTCCACATAAAAATACACCAATCAAACCATTGTTTCATATTCATATGTCAATACTGATGCTCTGTGCAAGAAAGGACAGTGCCGACTATACTTTCTTATACTTTATACTTCCTTATACCTTATACTTCCTACAACATCTGCAATAAAATGCTGCAGATGTTCTATCAGACAGTTTTGGCGAGTGCCCTCTTCTACGCGGTGGTGTGCTGGGGAGGCAGCATAAAGAAGAGGGACGCCTGGACAAACTGTTGAAGATGGCAGGCTCTATTGTAGGCATGGAGCTGGACAGTTTGACATCTGTGGCAGAGTGACGGGTGCTGAGCAGGCTCCTGTCAATCATGGAGAATCCACTGCATCCGCTGAACAGTGTCATCTCCAGACAGAGGAGCAGCTTCAGCGACAGACTGCTGTCACCGTCCTGCTACACTGACAGACTGAGGAGATCGTTCCTCCCCCACACTATGCGACTCTTCAATTCCACCCGGGGGGTAAACGTTAACATTATACAAAGTTACTGTTATACCTGCCTTTGCACTCTCCACCTTACATTTTTTTAACTTGCACTGCATTTTTATTTAATTGATATTGTTTTTATTAGTATGCTGCTGCTGCTGGAGTATATGAATTTCCCCTTGGGGATTAATAAAGTATCTACAGTATCTATCTATCTATCTGTGTATATATCTATCTATCTATCTATTACTGTGTTTCACAGGCTGGAAAATCTCAGCACATGGAAAGCTGCCAAAGTCAAAAGCAACAGCCTCAACTTTTACCTCAACTGCTTTATCCTAGTTGAGAATATGCACATTTCCAGAAATTTTTCTTTTACTTCATTAATGATCTTTATTTAAATACTAAATGACAGGCAGATGGATGACACATTAAGCCTGAAAATATTTCCAGATAGGAACTAAACACTTCTACTATGAATGACTGGAATTTCAATGGAAGTGAATTCACACTTCACAATGTATTTTGTAATTTTTTTTTGCAAAGCAAACACTGAATTTCAGTTTTTCACAAATCTTTTCACTCATCACTACCACTGCCTACTTGAAGTCATCTTGAAGTGCTGTTCTTCCTGTCGTTATTATGGTTAATTTACATTCTTGTTAAATTTTGCCCGGTAGCATGGTGGGGCCCTGTTCATCATTACTGTTTCATGAATACAGCATTCTTCATTCAAATCTTTGGCCAGGTTTCTGGTGGTATATTTTCATGTTCTCTGTGCAGGCTATTCTCTGGTTTTCCTCTTACATCCCTAATGCACATTAGGGTATTTAATAAAACTAAATTGGTCCCATATCCTTCAGTGGGATCTTCAATGCTTTTTCAGCCAAAGTTGCTGGCTGTAGCAGCCGTGACCCTAAATAGGATTCTGTACGTTTTAAGAACATTGTGTTGTGTTACTTGTTTTTTCTAATTTCTATATTTGACTTTATATGAATTCAACCTCAAAAGATAGTTTTTAGATCAGTGTATAATTTATCAAAAAACAAAAATAAAAACAAGCCTGTTAGGTAGCAAGTGTGACAGTATTGCTCCACACACTTCACTTTCGCTGTCACAGTGTCTGCAATCGACAAAGAATTCAAAACAATGACTTTTCATTCAGGTTTAGCAAAAAACAGTTTTAATTACATTTACTTATTTTATTTTATTGTTCCTCTATGCTTGCTGTGTGGCTATTGTATCATACTCATCAGATTTTATACTGCATGTTTTACTACTACACCATTGCAAGATCAAAGTAACAAGAATTTAAGATTATTACTATTACATTGTATAACAAGGGGTATTTTGTTAACCTTAAATTCAGGCCCCAAGTATGTTTGTCTGCTTATCTGTCTGTATTCATCTAAAAACAAATTTCTGAGTCCACTGCACTTTCCAGTATTACGTTATTTATTTTAGCAATGGTGGTTGCATAGAATTTACTTTTATTTTATTTTATGTATTCATTAAACTTACTACTTTCAATTAAAGGTGTTAACTTTCTTTGTTTTTTTTTTATTTTTTTTGCTCCTTAGAGTTACTCAGATGCATCTTGGCTACTAGATGTGTGAGTCTCACCAGCTCACTCAAAAATAAACCTGTCAGCAAGCCAACTGACGACCACAAACGCTACAGCACATCACATAAGGGAGTATGCTGCATGCTACATTACACTTCTAAGAAAGTCTGTTTGTTCAATACTTTGCAAATGTGTCTTTTTCTTCCGATTTCCTCTTTTAACACATCTTTCATTCTTTATCAAGGAACCTCTCACTGTGATCTCATCTTTTGTTTATAAAATGGTGCAAAATAAACTTTATCAAACAAGTGCAGTGTTCAAAGACTAACTATACAATTGAAAAAAAAATTTCTGCTTACTTTTGCATGCAACATGTTCAATAACACTTTTGTCAACTGCTTTACATTCAGTTTTTGATTATTATGGTCTGCATCTTTGGCGAGAATGATGTCTGCAGGAGAGAGTGGAAATATCGACCACAATACATGTTGTTAGTTCTAAGAACAGAGAATGTGCCTAATTCTTAAGAACTCCACAATTTGGCAAATGAGGGTCTCTGAAAATGTTTTGCTTATTTCTCTGCCCCCATCCAGTA